>OOFH01053842.1:0-12089 GCA_900323355.1 Merlangius merlangus | reverse complement strand
ATCCTATCCTGCTGGCCCAGCTCCTACTTGTAGACCTACTTGTACCATGTCCACCATAGGACTAGCAGGAGCTGGTCTCGGAGCTGGAGGATACAACCCGGCAGCAGGGGGATACAACCCGGCAGCAGGGGGATACAACCCCGCAGCAGGGGGATACAACCCGGCAGCAGGGGGATACAACCCCGCAGCAGGGGGATACAACCCCGCAGCAGGGGGATACAACCCTGCTGCCGCCAAAGCTGCTAAATATGGTGGGTAAAAACAAACTGAAAGCAAGCAAACACAGACCCATAAACAGAGAGAGACCCATCACAGTACCTGGTGGTGTACCATGAGGGGTAGGAGGCTGTTCGCCAGCGGCTAAAGCTGACACATATGTTCTAACTATCTTTGGTGTGGTAATCTATGGTGTACTAATGCATTGTGTTGTAATCTGTGGTGCAGTAATCATAATGTATTAATGGTTACTTATCTATGTTGTATTAATCTTGATACAGTATTTAGTGTAGTCGGAGCCGGCACTGGCCGTTTCGGCGCCCTATGGCGACTCGAAATCAACTTGCGCTCTGGACAGGTCTTCCGAGGGGGGGGGGGTTCGTTGTTGCATTGTCCTGCGTCCCGCACCCTCTCCCTCGTATATTTTAATTGACTAATTAAGGGCGCCACCAGAGGGCGCCCCCAACGCATTTGTCGCCCTAGGCGGTCGCCTAGCTCACTTATGTCGAGCGCCGGCCCTGAGTGTAGTGATACATGATGTTATATTCATGTAATCTATGGTGTAGTAATCTTCCTATATAGTATAGTGATGTGTGATGTAGTAATATATGTATTCAATGTTGCATTAATCTTCATATATAGTGTAGTGATATATGATGTATATATTTAATATGCGGTGTAGTAATTTATGATCTGGTAATATATGTAATCTATGGTGAAGTTATCCTATGTTGGCCCATCTCTTAAGCAGGACCTACTTGTATCATGTCCACCATAGGACTAGGAGGAGCAGGTCTTGGAGCCGGAGTAGGGCCAGGAGCAGGTGGACAAGTTGCAGGAGGACCAGGGGCAGGCCTCGGGGGAAGAGGAGTAGGAGCCGGAGGATACAACCCTGCAGCCGGAGGATACAACCCTGCAGCCGGAGGATACAACCCTGCTGCCGCCAAAGCTGCTAAATATGGTGGTTAAAAACAAACTGAAAGCAAGCAAACACAAACACATAAACAGAGAGAGACACATCCATCACAGTACCTGCTGGTGTACCATGGACGTAGAATAAAATCAATCAATTACACACTATACTGTCACCCTTCCACTATAGGACCTGGAGGAGTCGGCCTCGGACCAGGAGGACTAGGGGCAGGAGGAGTAGGACCAGGAGGAGCAGGCCTTGGAGCAGGAGGATACAACCCTGCAGCCGGAGGATACAACCCTGCTGCCGCCAAAGCTGCTAAATATGGTGGATGAAAACAAACTGAAAGCAAGCAAACACAAACACATAAACAGAGAGACACATCCATCAGTACCTGGTGGTGTACCATGAGGAGTAGGAGGGTATTCACCAGCTGCTAAAACTGCAGCATATGCTTTAGCTATCTTTTGTGTGCTTATCTATTGTATAGCAATCTATGGTGTGGCAATCGATGCTGTAGTATCTATGGTGTAGTTATCAAAGGTCTAGTAATATATTGTGTGGGTCTATGGAGTGTTAATCTGATGTGGTATACCATGGTGTGATGATCTACGGTGTGGTTGTCTATGTTTTAGTTATCTATGGTGTCGTCATTTATGGCATGGCAATCTATTGTACAGTTATCTTTGATGTAGTTATCTATGATATAGTAATCTATCGTGCAGTAATCTATGGTGTGGTACTATATGTTATAGTAATCAATGGATTAATAATAGTATAATAACAATGTAGTTTAGTAATCTATGATATAGTATTCTGTGGTTGTTCTGTGACCGCAGTACGAAGATACAGATGATGTAGAATCTGTAGTGAGAGTCTCTGTGTCCCTCCATGCTTAGGACCCTCACACTAACAGCCGCGGTGTACTGCTACTACTCAACAATCATGTATCACACGTGATTTGAGATGTACTGTTCACGTAGACTAAAATCAATCAATTACACACTATACTGTCACCCTTCCACTATAGGACCTGGAGGAGTCGGCCTCGGAGCAGGGGGACTAGGGGCAGGAGGAGTAGGACCAGGAGGAGCAGGCCTTGGAGCAGGAGGATACAACCCTGCAGCCGGAGGATACAACCCCGCTGCCGCCAAAGCTGCTAAATATGGTGGTTAAAAACAAACTGAAAGCAAGCAAACAGTAGAACCTCGGTTTTGCTGCTAATTAATTTGAGGAAGTTGAGAGTGAACCAGTTTTTTATTTCAGTAATGCAATTAGTGAGGGAGGAGGGCGGAAGAGGGTTTAGTGGTGAGGTAGAGCTGGGTGTCGTCAGCATAAGAGTGGAATTTAATCTTAAATTTGCGGAAGATATTGCCAAGGGGAAGGAGATAGATGATAAAGAGGAGGGGTCCCAAGACAGAGCCCTGGGGCACACCTGAAGTGACGGAGGAGGGGATGGATTTGAAGGACTTCAGTTGGATAAACTGAGTGCGGGTAGATAGGTATGATTTGAACCAGTCTAACAGAGAGTGGGTGATGGCAATGGAAGCTAGTCTGTTGAGGAGGGTGGTGTGACAGTGTATCAAAGGCTGAACTGAGGTCGAGGAGGATGAGGATGGTAAGTCCAGAATCAGCTGCCATTAGGAGTTCGTCGGTTATCCTGATGAGTGCTGTTTCAGTGCTATGGAGTGGGCGGAAACCCGACTGGAACTGATCAAATAGGTTATTGTCAGATAAGTGAGAATGGAGTTGGGAGGCAACTATTTTTTCAAGGATTTTAGAGATGAATGGAAGATTGGAAATTGGATGGAAGTTGTTGAAGTTGGAGGGGTTGGCACCAGGTTTTTTCAGTATTGGTGTAATAGCCGTGGTTTTGAAGGTTGTAGGGAAAGTTCCAGTGGTGAGAGAGGAGTGGATAATGGCAGAAATGAGGGGAGCCATAGAAGGGAGGCAGGCTTTAACTGTGTACAGGTGAGGGGGGTGGGAGTCCTGGGGTTTAGTGATATTGTTGAATAGGGAGAACAGTGACTTGGAGTTTCCTTTATATGCTATACTGTCCCAGCGCTGCAACAGGACACACTTGTCTCCCTCCCCAATAGGACCCGGAGGACTAGGGGCCGGAGGAGTAGGACCAGGAGGAGTAGGACCAGGAGGAGTAGGACCAGGAGGAGTAGGACCAGGAGGAGCAGGCCTTGGAGCAGGAGGATACAACCCTGCAGCCGGAGGATACAACCCCGCTGCCGCCAAAGCTGCTAAATATGGTGGTTAAAAACAAACTGAAAGCAAGCAAACACAGACACATAAACAGAGAGAGACACATCCATCACAGTACCTGCTGGTGTACCATGAGGAGTAGGAGGATATTCACCAGCTGCCTAAACTGCCAAATATTTTATCTTTGGTCTGGTAATCTTATCTGTCATTTATGGTATCGTAATGTATGGTGTTGTTATCTATGGTGTATTATTAATTAATAATCTTTCTAAGGAGTACTTTTCTATTCTGTTGTAATCTATGGTTCAGTAATCTGATATAGTAATCTGTAGCTGTTCTGTGAATGCAGTAGGAAGACATAAGAGACCGAATCGTTTTGTCTCTCCATGCAAAGGGCCGTCCCACTAAGAGCTAAAAGAGATCAGATCCGCCCTAAACTGGCCTGGCTCTGAAAGAGGACACAACTGTCTCCCCTCTGCTATAGGACCTGGGGGAGCAGGAGGACTAGGAGGAGCAGGAGGACTAGGAGGAGCAGGAGGACTAGGAGGAGCAGGAGGACAAGGAGGAGCAGGCCTTGGGGGAAGAGGAGTCGGAGCAGGAGGATACAACCCCGCTGCTGCCAAAGCTGCTAAATATGGTGGGTAAAACAAACTGAAAGCAAGCAAACA
The DNA here is from genome assembly GCA_900323355.1 of Merlangius merlangus. NCBI lineage: Eukaryota > Metazoa > Chordata > Actinopteri > Gadiformes > Gadidae > Merlangius > Merlangius merlangus. Next base: position 8,078 of record OOFH01053842.1, on the reverse strand, counting down.
CAGACCCATACAGAGAGAGACACATCCATCAGTACCTGGTGGTGTACCATGAGGGGTAGGAGGGTATTCACCAGCGGCTAAAGCTGCCATGGCAAGAAGCCATGTTTGGTGTGGTAATCTATGGTGTAATAATCTATGATTTGATCATCTACGATTAGGTAATATATGGTGTGTTAATCTATGGTGAGGTATTTTTTCGTGTTGTAATCTATGGTGTAGAAATAAATCAAGGATTCTCAAAGTCTGGAAGGCTGAGGGCCAATTTAGGAACCCAAGATTTGACTGAGGGCCGCCAAAGGAAAAAAAATCAGGCGGGAAACGCCGTCAGCATCCAAATGGTGAAAAGAAACATTGCACTGTGGACCTCTGGGAGTGAGGTCAAGTGAGGTCTAAATCACGAAACTGAGGTTCATCCTTTCAAAGTAGTGAACATTCGGATTAAAACTAACAAATGTAACAGGATTTAATTGAAAGCTAGAGTGAGTGGACTTTTCTCTTCATATTTATTTTTGTTTAAATGAATATTGATATAATAATAAAAAATAAAAATAAGTTTTTTTTTTTGTGTCATTGCGGGCCGCCAGGAAGGTTTCTGCGGGCCGCCATTGGCCCGCGGGCCGCACTTTGAGAACCAATGCAATAAATGGTGTAGTATTCTATGGTATGACTATGGTGTAGTCATTTATAGTATAGCCATCTATGGTATGGTAATCTATTGCGTAATCATCTATGGGGCAGTCATTTATGGTGAAGTCATCTATGGAGTCGTAATTTATGGTGCAACTATATGCCTTAGTGATCTAAGGTGTAGTGTCTATAGAGTAGTAAACTATGGTTTGGCAATGTATGATATTGTAATCTGTGGTTTATGATATAGTAATCTGTGTTTGTTCTGTGACCACAGTACGAAGATACAGAAGATAACAAATTGATAGTGAGAGTCTCTGTGTCCCTCCATGCTACAGACCCTCACACTAACAGCCTGGTGTACTGCTACTACTGAACAATCATGTATCACAATTCACAATGTGATGAGATGTACTGTTCACGTCGACTAAAATCAATCAATTATACGCTATTCTGATAGAGGACCTACTTGTCTCCCTCCACCATAGGTCTAGGAGGAGCAGGAGCAGGAGGAGTAGGAGGATACAACCCTGCAGCCGGAGGATACAACCCCGCTGCCGCCAAAGCTGCTAAATATGGTGGGTTAAAACAAACTGAAGGCAAGCAAACACAAACACATAAACAGAGAGAGACCCATCACAGTACCTGGTGGTGTACCATGAGTAGGAGGAATGTGTGAAAGTGTTATCAGGAGCAGTTGGGGTAAGGTGTCTTGGTGACGCCCTTGCTAGGAGGAGCTGAGTGGCAGGGACCAAACTAGCAATCTTCCGGTTACAAGTCAAAATATGTTGTAGTAATCTGTGATATAGTAATATGTGATATAGTAATCTGTGGTTGTTCTTTGACCACAGTACAAAGATACAGAAGATGTTGAATTGATAGTGAGAGTCTCTGTGTCCCTCCATGCTTCTCACACTAACAGCCACGGTGTACTGCTACTATAGTCTGGCTATTGCGAGACCAAGCTCAATCGTACATTGCAGGTTGGTCTGGGTAAGCTGCCGTCATTTTCTTCAGCACAAGAGGCGTGATCAACGCGCCTAGTTCAACGGACTCTGTATGCGATTGGCTGATTGCCGTGGCTTCCCTGTCCGGAAGCAGAAAGAAATGTATTGCTCTTCTTCAGACCCTTTTGCAAGGCGAAACTCAAATCGCCGGCAGAATGGGCGGGGCTACCCAGTCTACTAATGCTACTGAACAATCAAGTATCACAATGTGATTGGAGATGTAATTTTTCACATACTTACAGCGCTAAAAGAGGACCAACTTGTCTCCCCTCCACCAAAGGACTAGGAGGAGTAGGCTTTGGAGCAGGAGGAACGCTTCCAGGAGCCGGAGGAGCGGGAACAGGAGGAGGAGGATACAACCCCGCAGCCGGAGGATACAACCCGGCTGCCGCCAAAGCTGCTAAATATGGTGGTTAAAAACAAACTGAAAGCAAGCAAACACAAACACATAAACAGAGAGAGACCCATCACAGTACCTGGTGGTGTACCATGAGGGGTAGGAGGCTGTTCACCAGCGGCTAAAGCTGCCACCTATGGTACTGCTATCCAAGGTGTGGTAATAGACGCTGTAGTAATCTGTTATGTATGATGTGGTAATCAATGGTGTGGTTATTTATGGAGTGGCACTTTATAAAGAGTAATCTGTTGTATAGTAATCTATGGGTTAGCAATCGATGGTCTTGTTATCTATAATTTGGTAATATATGGTTGGGTAACCTTTAGTTAAGTTATCTTAAGTGTAGTAATGTATGTTTTTTTTAACCCATGCTATTGTAATCTGTGTTTGATCTATGCCAACAGCATGAAGATACGAGATGTAGAAAAGTCACTTCACGTCAACTAAATTAATCAATTATACGCTATACTGGTCCAGAGCTGAAGGAAGACCCACTTTTCTCCCTCGACCACAGGACTAGGAGGAGCAGGAGGACAAGTTGCAGGAGGACCAGGGGCAGGCCTCGGGGGCAGAGGAGTAGGAGCCGGAGGATACAACCCGGCTGCAGGGGGATACAACCCGGCTGCAGGAGGATACAACCCCGCTGCTGCCAAAGCTGCTAAATATGGTGGGTAATATCAAACTGAAAGCAAGCAAACACAGACACATAAACAGAGAGAGAAACACATTGAGTGCACATCTGCATTGCCTCTGTGGTAGCGTGATGTTTTACTGTGAGGGTTTCCCTGCAGCTCTGGGGGCAGGTGGGGTTCCTGGGGGTGGATTCACTGGTCCTGGTGGTGTACAAGGAGGAGGTAAGCCTGTCTCAATATAATACGTACTAATGATATTACCACATTTGACAAAGAAGGGCTTTTTGCTCCGGATCTTGCTCAGGTGTCTTTTTTTCTTGGTCAATGTTAAACGACTGTTCATGTTAAATTACTTTATTGCATTTGTTTGTCAAATGTTCTTTAACCCTACACATTGTATCCATACATTTTATGCAACTGTAATCTACAGAAAATGAGACATCTGTATATGCATCATCTGCAATGTGAAATGTGCATGTGCACGTCCGCAGGGGCTACCATAGAACCGGTACATCATTAGGGTTGACTATAAAGGATGATCTATTCCTGGTACCATTATGATCTTCTCCTCCTAGGAGTCCAACAAGGCATAGGAACTGGTCTGGTCGCCGGAGGGTACTCTGCTGCCGCAAAGGCTGCCAAATATGGTACAGCAACCACATGAGATCACCCTAATGATCACTGTATTACTGCTTTGAACATGGATATACATCCATGTCATGTTTTTGGGCTATAAATGAGTTCCCTTTGTATTACAGGTGGGGACGTTGCTGCAGCGCCCATTAGTGGTGAGCAGACTTTAATTATTTTCCTGTAAATTAATTTTTTTATTGATTCTCCTAACCCAAAAAATCGTTGAGTGGATTGCAATTAGTGAAATATCCATTATTTGATTCTAACATGGAGAAACACATTTGAAAACAGTTCTCATCTAAAGTATTGAGCCAAAGCCCTTTCATCCAAAGTAGGGTCTCCAACTGAAGATATTGAAGTGTGAAACTTGTTTACCTCATAGTTAACCCCTACTCCTACTCAAATAATACTCCTTTAAAGATGTTGCAATATTCTGTGTCCATATATTTGTATTTGAGAATGTATGGACAAACAATAGAGCATCATTTTGGAAAAATGTGAGTTAACAATAAGTTACCATGTGCTACAGTGATCTGAGCAAAGCAGTGCTAATCAGTATTTTGTTAATGGAGTTGCAGGAGGAGCGGGGGGACCAACAGTTGGAGGAGCACTGCCTGAACCAAGAGGAGATGGAGGATTCGCTGACTCCAAGACTGACAAATATGGTAGAGAACCAAACACACACACACCGATTTACTTTGATTACTACTATGTCAATTCTGTTAACGTGCTATAGCTTTATCCTCTATCCTCATCCTCGGCTTTAATCATTAAAAAAGGAATTTGAGCAATAAGCAACAGATTGTTAGAGGAAGGCGTCTTAACCTGCACTCAGCCCAACTAACCCCCCGTCCTGTCTCCTATCTGACATCCTAACTCACATGTTCCTGGTGCTCCAGCGGAATCAGGGATCACCGGCACCGGTATACACTTGCACCCCACTCCAGGGGAGGCTGTGGAGGTGCAGCCAGGTCTAACTGGTGGGGCGTCTCCGGCTGGGACGGGGGTCCCTGTCGCTAGTAAACCAGGTACATGTTTTTTAAGGGTTTTAAGTTAACTCTTTGTATAACTGATTTGTATGTTTTTTAAGTGAAAGATTTTGTTTGTTTCTTCGTCTACAGCAAAGGAAGTAGGTTTAGAAGGAACGCCTGGCCCAGGTATGGTTAAGCTGAATTATAGTGTTGTTTGTGTATTGTTCTGGTTAGACACACTTCACAACAATAACTGTTTGATTTGATCAAGGACCATATATGAAGAAATGTGGAAAACCACATTTCTATATGAAACATGCTAAGAAAGAAAATATCACACTTTGTGTACTTCACTGGTACAATTTTACCAATATTTATTCTTTTAAATGGCACATATACAATAAAGATATGCATTTTTTCTTATGGCATCACATTTTCCACAGCTGTTTGGTAATCACATTATGTCATCGGTTGATGGCATTTTATAAAGCACTGCCTCTTCTAATGTCCTCCATTACCTCCCATTGTTAGCCATTCTGCTATTGCTACCAGCTATTGACCGTCTTTAGCTTAGCACTTCTGTACCAGAGGGAGGCCTCATGCTAGTAAACACCTCTCTGTTTCCCTCTTAACTGCAATGGATGATACTGGTTGATCTATGTTGTCTTTTGGCAGAGTCCACGCCTATTGCCCCAGAGGTCACAAAGCCGAGTAAGACCTGTTGTATTAATGATTTAAACAGAAAGACCAATCAAAACTGTTGCAAATATACAATAGCTAATTGAAATCCTATCAGCTCTTGTGGCCATGAACAATGGCTCAAACATATTTTTATTTTTTGGGGGTATTTTAAAGTGTACACTTTATTTATACTACTTGTGATTGAATATTTTTACCTGGAGCCTTCTGGGAGAGATCTGATTGGATTTTCTATGTAGAGTAAGGAAAAAATACCATCTTCCTCTTCAACCAGAATATAGGGACCATTTACACTTCTAATTATTTTAATTTCTAACACTGTCAAGGTGAGCGTTGCATTGAAATAGTATTTCTGTGTATTTCTAAATACAATTATTGAATCCTACATTATTTCTGACTTGACTGTAAACATAACAAGTCAAAAAGATTTAACTTCATAACTTATCCCCTCAAAACAATATTCTTGCAACATGACTTTCACTTTTCTTTAGCTTGTCCACAGCTTTTTGTATGACATTTCTGCTTTACACTACTAACATAATAACCATTTATAATGCAAATGACAATCGCCTCTGATCTATTATTTTAGGATTCTGCTCCAATGAGAAGTATATTTGTCTATAATGCTGAATTTGTCTTACCATGATCAATGAAATTATCAATAAAGCTGCTAGAGAAATTTTGCTGGAGAAAAATGAAATACAACTATTGAATTTGATTAATATTGGATCTTTCCTCAACTTTTGGGTAAAGATTTAATCATTGTTTATTGTTTACCTGATGCTTTATCGTTTTAATGCAGATGTTATTTAATTTTTGTTCCATGCAGTAACATGAACTGTATTGTAAAGTACTTAATATATTCTGCAATATTAATTACTTATTTCTTCTTTCTTTTAACTGTTATTTTGCTCGGGTGAAACTAGGTGGTGAGTTCATAATTTTTTTCACAAATCCTATATTTATTACACTGACGCACACAAATGATGTTGTGACCTAATGTCTGACTATTTTGGCAGTTGGTGGTGGAGTTGTTCAACCTAGTGGTAAGCAGAAATTATTTCCTTATTTATTCACAGAAACTGATATTAAAATACCATGAAAATATACAGCCTACATAAACACATACATATTTTTACTTTTCACATTATCAACGAATGGTTGTGATTTGACTTTGACGTTGACGTTGGAGAAACAATCTAATAAAATCTAATAAAAGTATGGATTCAAAGACTATTTTTAAGTTCAATCAGTAAACTGTAGTAAAATAGCATGAATAAGATGATAATAAAGTAAAATAATTATCGTTTATTTGTAAAATGCTTATAATTATGTTTTCAAGAAATTATGTTTTAGAGTAGTGTACTTTTCTGGCCACAAGGTGGCGACAGACACAAAAGAAATAATAGTTTTGTCTGAACGGTACGGACGAACCTGTCTCTCGAAGGAGACAGTGATGCATGTGTCTGTTCTGTTTAGGCGCTGCTGAAACTGGTGTGAAACCAGCAAAGAGTTATGTAGCAGTTGGTAAGTAGGCTATTTACACTATTTATTATATTGTTCAAAATACCGTAATACACAACATACCTCACTATTCTAAACTGACTAAAATGTATTCATTAATGGGTCAATTAAGGACTTTCTGTATACAAGAAAAATGATTTTAATATATTTCAGTGTTTTTGTTTTGATGGTACTTAATAGCTAAATTTTTGTGCAAGAATTAAAAAAAATATTAACATACTCCCCTAACTTACAAAATAAATGCTGTCAGGCTTGCTTTATGAATTATGATAGCCTGTTAGCAGACTGCATTAGCATAACGCAAACTCCTTGTTTCTGGAAGGTGTTCTAATGAGGGCTGACCATACGTAATGCAACCAAATCTGAATTTCTAATATTATTGTTCAGAATATTGCACTGAACTGATCATTATAAAAGGCTAATTTTTGTTTACCTCATTGTAAGAGAAAGCAACTCGAATTGGTTGTTCATTAAATGTGCAAAACCATGCTGGGTCCCCTCACCCTACGTATCGTGTCCAGACAGCATGGATCGATAATATTACAGCTATATTGATCAGCTGAATGCACCATCAGAGTTTTCTTTCCAGAGACCCCCAATTTATCCATGTATGCATTCTGTAGGAATACATCTTGTCAACGTTAAATATTGACTAGCTGTAGCAGAGAAGAATGATGTAGATAGAGAATATGTTCTGTCTTTCTGGCATTCTAAATGCTGTTTTATAATTCTGATATGTTGCATGAATTATTATCATATTTTACTTGTATGACTTATATTTTGTGTAATGTCTAAGTAGACATTACACAAAAGTAATTATGTTTCCATCCTGCAGGACTCCGCCAGTTCAATATCTCCTTCATGATTCTTGTCATTTGTAATTTGAACAGACCCTTCTAGGTCACTAAAGCTACTTTATTCAAGACAGCTTGGCCATCTCACTGCAGTCCTAACAGCATCAGGCTGTCACTATGATGAACTTTAGCTTTCAGAGACCATTCCTCCCCCCTAAGACGTCTCCATTTGACCCACATGAAATGCACATTTATTGCGGTACCAATTATTTTCATTCTACCTCTTTCCTAAGACGTGTGTGTGCTTTAGAATTTGAATATGTGCTTCAGCGTACAGTGGTTATTCTACATGTTTATCTATTCTCAGTCTACATTCACATCCTTCACGTTAGGGCTTTGATTAAAGGGGCGTCAGCCAAGAGAGCACATGGGGTCTGACCAGAGTAACCACAGCCTTATCTTAATCACAATCCTCATGCTTTATAATATACTCTCTGAGTGCTCTTCAAGGTATGGGATTCAGCAAGAGGAGCACTCTTGGAAATCTCATTTCCAGAGTCTTATAGTCCAATAATTGTCCAATCACTCTCTAGGGACTGGGGGAACTGGCGGCGGAGGGATTCGTAACCCCTGGTTCAGCTACGGAAGTAAGTCAAGGACTTTTTTCTGCCATTTCAATAAGCTCCTCCTGCCCTGTCATGACCTCTAGCTGGTGCATGTGTGAGTGGCATCGTGATGGAGAACGCATTGAAATGATGTGACAGCAGCTGTCCAAATTACTTCCTATCATGTTG
>OOFH01053837.1:0-20000 GCA_900323355.1 Merlangius merlangus | reverse complement strand
AATGTGAGTAAAAATTACCCTTTAATCACACAGGTAATGTTTGACAAAACAAGTTAATATAAGGTGGTGAGATTACAATATACCACACGTATATTTAAGAAAATTTAACTTAACAAGATCATGGTTATTGCAGATTATCAATAGTTGCATATATTTTTATTTTGTTTATATATTTTTTTTCCATATATATATATATATATAGTGTATCATATATAGGTAAGGTATGTGCCAAGATTGTAATGTTTAACATAGTATAAGACAAATGAATGGATGCTGCTTAATAATGCTACTAACAGCTGTAGTATGTATTAAGCTCTGACCGCTCCGCTATGGCTGTATTGGACTCTGCTCCAAACCCCCATTCTTCCCCTTTCCTCCTTCAACAGCACAAATAATGGCCGTATAAGGATTACATAATTTACCGAAAATATTCAATATGCAAATCAAACAGAGCAATTATAACGAATAATAAATATCGGAAAAAGTATTCCCTTTGGCCATTAATTGTTCTTGCCAATCAGCTTTCAGTCACTCGACAGCAAGATGATAACAAACATTTCTAACAAAATCCCTGACAAAAATGACATTGTTGACTAGCAATGTTCGACATATTTTGTAAATGCATGTCTGGAAGGGTTTCATGGTTCATCCAGCATCCTTCATGCATCCTAACCCATTCATCATCTATCCTTTTGATCAGTAACAATACCATTCAATATATAAACCTAACCTTATAATTATTATAAGAATTTGTATGCAAGGCAAACTTAAGAATATTTGACTCAAAGGACAATTCCGGTATTTTGAACATTGAGCCCCCTTTCTGGTTTGTCTAGGATGAAATAGAGTAGTTGACACCAACATTTTTACTATTAGTCCTGTCTCGGGTATTTGGCTTATTTCGAATCACCCCTGCCTGCTTTACAATGGCTGGCTACGGGCATTTACAAACCTGTCCTTAAAACAACCCTATACGTTCATTTTCAGAAATGAAACTCACCGAGTGGTTAGTGCTGTTCGTTGATGTTCCAAATCAAGTATCTTAGTGAATTACAGTTTCTGTCGTGTTTTATTTAGCATTTTTTAAATCCATTGATTTCTGTTGGAAGACTCATTGCTCGTTGACCAGAAACAGAAAGGGGGGCTGGTTGTAGTCTCCCTACTGTTGAGACGGAGAACCGAGCGAAAAGACTCCAACCAGCCCCCCTTTCCGTTTCCGTCCGGTTTCCGTTTCAATGGATTTACAAATAAAACAGGACAGAAACTGTATTTCGCTACTTGATTAGGAACATCACAAACACCACTAACCACTCAGTGAGTTTCACAATTCTGTGTAAACAAACGGTTAGTGTTGTTTTAAGGACAGGTTTGTGAAAGCCCGTAGCCAGCCATTGTGAAGCAGGCAGGGGCGATTTGAAATTAACCAAATACCCGAGACAGGATCAATAGTCAAAATTTATTTGTCAACCACTATTTCATCCTAGACAAACTAGGAATGGGGCTAAATGTGCTCAATACCGGAATTGTCATTTAAATGGGATAGTTGTATTTTCTTTTCATAATTGTCTTGTCTTCAAATATACGTTTTTCATACCTTTCTTTGACTGAACTGATAATATTTTGGTTTGCAAAGAAATCCCGGGAGACCATGTATACATTTAACCTGGTATGATATTTGAAACTAGTACAATAACATACAACGCACAAATGCAAGCCAATGGTGAATCCTACAGCATTTGGCTTGATAATGTTCTTTAAGATCTGTATCTTGCTTCAAGAACTTACTGTATTATTTTGAGGAAGAGGCCACAGAAGGCAGAGGAAATAAATTGAGATCAATTTGCAATATAAGAGATATGCCTTCCAATTAAACAAATCTTCAACAGTCCTGATTTTGATGTGTTGATTACAAATCGAGATATCGCTCATTTATACCACAATGTTTTTTTTTGTTTTTTTTTAAGAAGACATGTATCTTCATATTAACACCAATCTTGAGATGTTTCCTGTCTGTCATCCTTTCTTCTTGTCTATTTGTTTCACCTCAAGGTTCATGTGTTTTACTCTGGTTCTCGGGATTCTAACTTGTATTTTTAAACATGTAGTCAAACATAGGAGATAGGTACTCAAGGTTTTCCTTGCCGATATCCTACCTTTTATGTTACTCCTCTGCTTCGCTTAAGCCCCTCCCTAAACCAACTGCATCTGGAACACTTTGTCACATATTGTCCTTCTCAAGTGACCTTTCAGTCTTCATCTATTGAACTGAACTCTGAACTGAAGATACTTTCTATGCCACTGCTTTGACCACAATTTTCCGATGTCTCTCTTTTTCCTACTTAATTTCTCCCCTGCGTTCTTGCCCTCCTTGGTTACATTTTTTCCAATGGAAGATGATGAAACGGAATCCACTGAGACATTCTCCTTTCAAACAAATCACCCTGTTGACCCAGCTACACTCGCAAGCCCTGATCTCCTTTCAGACGTGTTTGAGATAAAAAATGATCTCATTAAGATGTCATCTATATTGACAACACAAGAAATTGACCATCAGACCTCGACCGATAGAGACAGATTAGCGGTAAACAGTTTTGAGAAGATAGTGGTGGGAGAACATTTCAAGAAAAGTGAACAATATAATGAGAAACAGGACATGAGCAAGGTTGTTCAACATTCTGTAGAAGGTGTGGAGTGGGTGGTCATCTCAGACTCAAGGGTGGATGCATTCATTGAGACAAAACCCTTATCTAAAAGTGTTACAGAAGTCAGGTACATGTCAGGCACTACTTCATTCCAGAGCAACCAAATGGACCAGGGCCGTGAACAGCTACCTATTGCCATTATGTCCTCTAAAGATGACCTCATTCAGGACAGGGTTGAACAAATGGAGCTGAAGTCTGACGGCAAGAGGCGCCCTCCAGATATTAAAAAACCTATCCGTAGGAAACTTAAAGAAAGGGATCAATCGGGATGCAGCAGTTCTGAGGGTGAGATGGAAAGAATGGGCTCTGAGGAGTCTCTGGATGGGGACATAATACTGGCCGAGATTGGCCTGGCACGAAGCATGTCCATGGAGCCTCCGACATCTCCTTTCATTGTTGAAACACCAATAGGATCCATCAAAGAAAGGGTTAAAGCATTACAGAAAATGGTGCACGAAGAGGAAGAATTAAAAAGTACACAACCATCAGTCCCACATGGAAAACCAATGATTTCCACAGAGAGGATGGAGTCAGACATGCCGGAACTTCCTAAAATCCCAAAGTCGCCTAAATCCCCCAGGTCGCAGACAGAAAGATTAGAGGAGACTATGTCTGTTAGAGAATTGATGAAAGCATTCCAGACTGGACAGGATCCTTCAAAAAACAAAACCGGCCTTTTTGAACACAAAGCCATAGCTGTTACAACTAGCTCAACTTTGAATATCTCAAGAGAGGACTCTGAGGAATCACAAGATTCGCCAAGCTTTTCTCATGTGGAGGCAAACACAAATGTGGATGCACATCAAGCGCAGTCCAATAATGGATGTGTTAGTCTTAGCAGTGACCATAAGCCATGTGAAGACATGCAGATAAGCCCTGATCGCAGACCCTCAGAAGATTTCAGTGCAGACATAAAGGCTGAGCTGGAGGAAAGTCCAGAGTATCAATTGTTCAAGCAGACAACAAGAGTGATGGATGGTAAAGATCAGCTTGATACACCTGACGTTGGAGTTGAATCAAATGCATGCCAGGAAACTGCACAGAGCACGGATAACCATGTAAGTGATGAGAGTACCAAACATCAAGGGCCATCAGACATTAATGAAAAGAAAGCCTACTATTCAGAGAAAATTGAGGATGACGATATGGAGAAGGAAAAGTCAACAAAAGACACTATAATAGATACAGTGGAGCCTCATCTCCAACAAGTTCATGTAGAAAGGAAAGTATCATACAAGACAGCCATAGCCACGAAGGATATGTCGGGTCTGTTGTCTGTTCTGAACAGTGATCTGGACCATTACCTAGAGGCAAGACCTGCAGACTACCTGTCAGAAGGGGCAAAAGAAAAAGCAGAACAAACAGGGAGTAGTCCCAAAGATACCACGTCAGTATCTATGAATTTGATAGAGGAACAAAAATTCAAAGAGACTCGTATTGAAAGAACCATTTTTAATCAACCATCTACACAAGTGAAAGATATGACTGGAATGTTGACTCTTCTAAACTCTGACTTGGAGCAATTTCTAGCAGGCAGGCCAGTAATTGCTTATCAGCCAGAGCAGGATGTTATCCAGGAGACATTTGATCAGGTTATTCTTATCAAAAAGAATTGTGGGGGAGACACCCTAAAATTATCGTGGGAGGAACAAGATGCAACAGATACAAAGACAGGCCTAATACATAATGTTGATTTAGAGGATAGAACTAATTCAGCAGCAGAAATAACAGAAATAGACCAGAGCGGTGACTTAGAGGAGAGTCATGGAAACAGGGTTGTTGACGATGAACAGGTCGAAGTGTTTAGGTCAGCTTCAGTGGAGCAAATAGCTTTCCAGGAGGTACGCATTGAGAAAAACATCTCCCATCGCAAATCTCCAACAGAGAAGGACATGTCAGGCATGCTGTCGTTGCTCAGTGAGGACTTGGACCAACATGTAAATGAGACACCAGTGGTTGGTAGGCAGCCAGAACTGGATGGTACCCAGGACACATTTGATCAGGTTATTGTTGTCCTAAAGAATCGTGGGGGAGATAACCTTGAATATTCATGTGAGGTTAAAGATACCACACAGGAAGAAGCAGTAGAAGGTGGTGTTGATTTAGAGGACAAGACTACTTCAGCAACAGTTCAAATAACACAAATTGTAGAGAGTAGTGAAAAAGGTTGTGGAAATAAACTTGATGATGTAGAAGTCAAAGCGTCAGCTTCAGTAGAGGAAATAGCATTCCAGGAGGTACGCATTGAGAAAAACATCTCCAATCTTCAATCTCCAACAGAGAAAGACATGTCAGGCATGCTGTCATTGCTCAGTGAGGACTTGGACCAACATGCAAATGAGACAGCAGTGGTTGGTAGGCAGCTAGAAGAGGATAGTATCCAGGACACATTTGAACAGGTTATTGTTGTCCTAAAGAATCGTGGGGGAGATAAGCTTGAATATTCATGTGAGGATAAAGATACAACACAGGAAAAAGCAATAGTAGGTGGTGTTGATTTAGAGGACAAGACTACTTCAGCAACAGTTCAAATAACACAAATTGTAGAGAGTAGTGAAAAGGGTTGTGGAAATAAACTTGATGATGTAGAAGTCAAAGCGTCAGCTTCAGTAGAGGAAATAGCATTCCAGGAGGTACGCATTGAGAAAAATATCTCCCAACGCCAATCTCCAACAGAGAAGGACATGTCAGGCATGCTGTCATTGCTCAGTGAGGACTTGGACCAACAGATATATGAGCGACGAGTGGTTGAGAGGCCCCCAGAAGAGGATAGTACCAAGGAGATATTTGAACAAGTCATCCTCCCTCAAAAGAATCATGGAAGAGACACCCTTCAATTATCTTGTCAGGATGAGAATGCAACAGGTGAAAAGAAAGAAGTATTAGACAGTGTTTATTTAGGAGATATAACTACTTCAGCAACAGTTGAAATGACACAAATAGTTGTGAGTGAAGAGCGTCATGGAAAATCCACTGATGATGTAGTGGTCAAAGCGTTGCTGTCAGCTTCAGAAGAGGAAATAGCATTCCAGGAAGTACACGTTGAGGAAAATATCTCCCATGGCAAATCTCCAACAGAGAACGATATGTCAGGCATGCTGTCATTACTCAGTGAGGACTTGGATAAAGAGGAGGTCATCAAAGAAACATTTGAAGAAATAATCGTAGTCCAAAAGGTCCATCATTGGGATATTAAATCATCTGGGGAATGTGGCGATGGCTCAATAACAAATGAGAAAATACAATTAGAAGATAGAGTTGAACAAGAAGATGATGCAGTTTCCAAAGAAGACACAAAAGGGGATTACAGTGACGCAGAGCCTTCTCCTTACCATCCTGTAACTGATTATTACCAAGAAAATGACCCTGAGCACAAATCCTCAACAGAAAATACTATTATGTCAGAAGACAAGAAAAAACAGAAAGATGAATACTCAGAATATTCTTCATCAGAGGTAAATCTTGAAACTACAGCCATCACGATGCTACATTCCAGGGACTTATGTGACGTCATCGGTGGGCAACAATCATCCTTGACAATAGTTGATAGTGAGGAAGGCCGGGAAGACCCTCAGGAGATACCATGCCATTTGGAAATGCCACAAAGACCTGTAGACCTGCACACTCTAGTCCTGGGTGACTCAGACAGACATCCTTCTCACAGAGACTCATTAGAGTCAAGTCCTGTCATAGAGGACAAGTCATCTACAAACTCGCCCGATTCAATAGAGGCGAGCCCCTCCAAAGAATCTCCTTGCCCAGACTCTCTAGAAGGTAGTCCCACTCACCAAAACGACACACAGACAATTTCCGGTAACACAGTGGTCTATGAAGACTATTCCTCCCAACTCAAAGCCTGCTTTGGTTATGAAAAAAATATTGACAAAGACGATAACTGGCAGGAAAATAAACCAATAACCCAACAACTGGAATCCGAAATACATTCGTTGCCACTGAAGACACTTGATGAAGACAGGACAAGCTCTGATGGCAAAGTCTTGGAACATCTTTCAAAAGACATGGATGAAAACTCCCCTGTTGAAGAGGATTATGTCACCAGTAGACAATATACCCCAGAAGAGGAAATGTTTAAGATGGCATCAAAGATTAAAACCTTTGAGGAAATGGAACTGGAGACCACAATAACAGTTGGTGGTAATTCTGCAGAATCTTGCACTTTATTGGAAACTGAATGTGAAAATGTGGTGGAAAATAGAGATTTGCAACAATTTTTTGAAGAGAAACAAGAGGAAGTCCCTGAAGAATGTACTACAGAGAGCACACCTGAGGTTGATGAGCATAGTGTTGATCATGATGCAGAGGTATCCTCAGTAGATGGTTTGAGTTCTACTTGTGTAGCTCGTAATTTAGGAGAGGAAGAGAAGGTACGTACAAATAATATTGAGCTAGTAGCTAAGAAGTCATTTTTGGAAAACCTATCTGACCAAGGGTATGATCAACGTAATCTTGTGCCTTGGAGTCAAAGCCAAGGAAGGAAAGAAGATGAAGTACAATATGATGGTGCAGCCACTAATTCACGAGTTGAAGCAGAGGGCAATCATATTTTAAGCCCTGCAGAAGAGAGAAAAAACCCTGACTCACCTGGTTGTACACCACATGAAGATGGAGCACCTAACCCCTTTCAATTTCAGGAAGGTAAACTCTTTGAGATGACACGGGGGGGTGCTGTAGACATGACAAGTAGAAGCTGTGAAGAAGGAGAGGAATATTCCTTCTTTCACATTGAACATCCTGTTGATGGGGTTTTTTCAGTAATGGCAGACGACTACTACACTTTCTCTGAAGAAGGACCAGAGTCACTGAGTGCTACTGATAATGTCCCTATTCCAAAATGTAGGACATCCATGGTAGAAATTTCAGAGAGTAAACATCTACCTTTAGAAACCATTAATGCATCCATAGATGTTGAATTGGGATCTCCACCTGCTCTGGAAAGTCTAACCGCAGTCCAGAGTGAAGATGCAAACCCAAAATCCTCTCTAGACTACCTAGACTCTACTATAGCGGATCTACGATCGGCCACCTCCACAGTCACCCGCTCAGTATACTCAGAGCAAAGTCCTGATTCCTCAGATTCCTCTGCTGAGGATGAGGATGAGGAACAGAGCTCTGTCATCGAGATGCCATCTACAACCAATACTAAAGCAGAGTCGGACATCCCAGCTAATGAACTAAATAAGGAAGACTCCAAATCCAAAATGCCTGTAAAAGTGCCACTGATGTCGTCGTTGGACTATGGTCAAAGATGCAACGTTGAGAAACTGGCCAATGACAAATGCAGAACTAGGTCTGAGGCTGACAATGGTACAAATAAAGATTACAAAAAAGTAGAAAGATGTAATTCTGATAATAATTATGAAGTGTCCGGTCCATCTATTAAAGCTAAAAATGAATCAGAAGGGCATTCCTTTGACCAATCTTTTGAAGACAACAAAGTGCAAATATTTGTGGCTGGAATGGCCTCTGTTAGTTCTTCAGTGGATACCGAGGATATGAACAGTGTGGATAACAAAAGTCCAGATTCAGTCATCTTCAGATATGATAGCCCTTCCTTGCAGAGCTCAAATCCCAGTGCCAAACCTTTACCAAGTATGCAAACACCTTCTGCAACAGAGGATGTTTTTGAATCCAGGCCTGTGTGGGATGATACAGTGGAAACTCAAATGCAGAGAATCGGCGATGATGAATCTCCAGAGTGTAAACAAGGTATAACCAGGTCTTAATGGGCTCCTACTTTATATTTATTTCTTCTGCTTCTTGCCAACAAGGCCTTTTTTTTCTCTTTTTCAAAACACAATATCAAACCATATTTTTGTGTTGTGTTTTTTTTATAATTTATTCTGCCGTGTTGTGGCTGTCATTATTTTGTTATATTTTGTTATATTTTGAGTTTTTTTCCATCCTGTAGCGTATTTCTGATTTGTGTTTGTGCCAATATGTGTATGTGCAATCTCAAGATTGATACTATTCTAAATTGATTTCAGACATTTTAACCCACAATGTGCTTCCTCTTCTATATTGAGTATTTGAATGTGCCTTAAATGTTGCTAATATTTGCATTAATACTGTATATTTACATCCTGCATGGAATTTGCCATGGTTTGATTAACGTGTATGATACTTTGAACATTGAAAAATCACACAATTACAGCATTGCCATTTTACCATTTCACATCATTGAGAATTCATCAAATATTCAGCTAATAACACTGAGGCCCGATTTACCAATACAAATATTATCCAGAATCTAAATAAAACTGAAATGTAAGTTAGATCTTGAAAATTGAAATACATACAACATTGTTGGCTTGTGTACTATGATGCAATGTGTAATGTTTGGCTCTGGCACTCCATAGTGGATTGGCAGGATGATGTTGACAGGAAAGAGGAGACCCTAGCAATCATTGCAGATCTTCTTGGGTTCAGCTGGACTGGTAAGCCTTCAACACACACTTGATTTTGATAAAAAATATAATTATATTTGAATATTCTGTTTTGATATGTTTTGCAACATATCTGTAAAATATTTTCTGCTTAACTATTGTTATCTTTCCAATGATTGCTTTTTATTCATTTTAACATTGCAGAACTGGCAAGGGAGCTGGAATTCAATGAGGAAGAGATCCAGTTGGTAAGGGCCGAGAATCCTAACTCTCTCCAGGAGCAAAGCCATGCTCTACTGCAGCGCTGGACCCAACGAGAGGGCAAACATGCCACAGGTAAATCAAGCTTGGCTCTTGAAATATTATGTAGTTGGTTTTGATTACTGGTGCACGAATTGTAATTTATGATTCAGTTATTCCATCCATATCTTCATTAGATGACCTTTCTTCTTCCACAGAGGACTGCCTGATTAAGAGGCTGACAAAAATCAATCGTATGGACATTGTCCACCTGATTGAAACCCAGAAGAATAAATCAATTCAAGAGCAAACTTCAAGAACGTATGCAGAGATAGAAAAGACACTGGATAACAGTGAAGGTATCAATACCTCTAAATTATAATTCAATCATCAATATAATTCTAGATTTTAATTAGTTCTGTCTTCTACGTTGCTATTTTGTGTTCTGAATATTTTCAAATTTTTTTATGTCAATCTTTTTTTTCCTCATTCAAAGTGTCCGTAGCCCTATCCTTAGTACAAGAGGATGTAGACAGCCCCAGAATAGTACGGAGGACGGATTCAGACCGCAAACCACCTCCCGCTGTCTCTGAAGAAGACCTATCTGTAGCATCACTTCTCGACATCCCATCCTGGGCGGAGCCTATTGCTCACACACACTCAGAAAGCATGCATTGTGATCTATTGGAGGACCTTGAGATTCCCCAGTAAATATTTCCCTGAAACATTTAGCTCATGTGTCACTTATACCACAGCTACATGACCTAAATACATTTTGTAATGCTTGGCTCTCTTTTCTTTTCAGTGAAGTGAACCCCAACCTGTGGACAGAGGATTTATTGAAAAGGGAATCGGCAAATAATCACGATGAAGAGCAAGTAAGTCCACCTGTCCATTCAGATGAGACCACGCTGTGGAGGTTATCATCTCATGTGTATGACCACCAGTACAGAAGAAAGAAGCATCAAGGTTATCACAATGTCACGGTTGATCCCAAAAAGGCCAGAGCATTGCAAGTTGCAGCAGAGAGACATGTCCAAAATGTGGGCTGCAAATCTTTGGGGCCATGTCCAAACCAAGAGGGTTGTACAGCTGACTGGCGGCAGTTGTCTCCCTCACTGGGACTAGCGTCACCTCTATCAATCAAAGACATTGGCCCAAGCCTTTATGAATCAGACCAAGCAGAGAAAGCCTTAAATGAGCTTTGGTGTGGTTTGAGAGATACAGCACAACTTGGTTCGTATGTCTCCACCGCCTCTTTTACCTTGACCCCTGAGGTCAAGCCTAAGTTTAACATAACAAATGACAGAGAAACCCTTAATCCAACTCAAAGAAACATATCTCCAAATGTAGTAGGCCTGGAAGATCACATAGTTCAAAAGCCCAGCTGTGTACAGGGAGAAAATGTACCCTTCATTGATGAACACGGAGAAGTTTCAAGATTAACCTATAGCCACAAGCCTGGTTATAAAATAGCTGCATACCAAATGGAAGATAATAAGGCCAATAATATTCAAAGGAACATTTCAACATATGGTGTGAACACCAGCGACATTCATCAGATGGTCTCTGACTCAACTGATAGGTGCGCCCCTTCCAACTCATTTAGTCAAAACACTTGCGGTGCCATTGTCAGAGCAAAGGAATCCCATATCATTGAGCCTGAAGCAGTCACCTCCAGCCTTTTCAAACCTGTCCTCCTTTCTCAAAGGAACTTTTCCCCTTTAAAAACAAAGATACTAAAGCAACAAAGGCATAGACTGTCACCTGATGAATGTGTGATATCCGTTGGTGATGACACTCTTATGAGACACAAAATTATTGATTCTCCAGACTGCAAAAGTTTGTTGGATGATAAAAGGTCTCTCTCTTCTAGGTCAGAAGGATTGGATTCACCAGTACACACGAAACAAACGGAACATAAAGAGAAATGTAACTATTTTAGCATATCTCCAAAACCATACGAGTCTACGAATGAGTTCAGGTCACTGAACCCTGATTCTCCAGCACTCAAGAATAGTCCACCTGTAGTTTTACATGTGGAGCCTAAGGTTGAATATAGAGTTGCATCAGCTACACCATCTTTAGATATAGACTATAAGGAATTTTGGATGGAAGAATTGTTGCCTAATAGCCCCCAACTAGAGAACCCTAACCCAGACTCAAGTTTAGCCATTCATGTTGATAAACATATCCCACAATACCCCCAAATACCACATTTTGTTTCATCAGTGACAACATATCCAGTATCTTTTTCTGAATCTAAATCTTCCCCAATTGAGTCAATCTTTTCAGAAATGGAATTCTCAGATTTATATCAAGATGAATCTTTATATTCAGGGGTACATTTTCACAATTCTTCTTGTGAACAAGACTTGTTGAAGAGTGCAGTTGAGTTTGTAGATCCAAAAAGTGAAATTGAAATTGAGTTGCAGATTGATAGATCTTCCTCACCAGAATCTGAAATGTCTCAGTGCAGTTACTCCTTCCTTGAACTCTGGCTTTATGAACCAATCCAATACCAGCTCAGAAGTCAACACTGTGATTTCTTTCTATGGTATTCAGGAGAAAATACACAATCAAATGTATTAGTAATGCCAGCTTCAGCATATTCTGTAGACCGACAAGAACTGACAGATTCTTTTCCATCACTCATTGAAGTTCCACGAAATGGTTTACTTCAAAATTCATCAACAACATGGTCAGATATTAATACTGTCACATACACGAACGCTGTACTAGGCCCTCCTGTTGAAGAATCGGATTATACATGTGAAAAAGAGAAGCCAAGATATACGACATGTGAATCCACTAAACCAGGTGAGGACAAAACGTCATTAATTGAGTGCTGGTTATCTAAATGCATGACATCATCTAGCGAATCACATGAAAATAGATCAAAGATAGAAGCTGAAGCTGTCCTCTTAGATAACAATTCATCAATACTAAATGAACACAACTCTGATCCAAGAAAAAGGTCCCCTGAATCTCTGACCACAGAAGGGTATGGACTTTTCTGCCAAATTGAAGAGACCAGGGCAAACCCTCATGAATCATCGGTTCCAAAAAATGATCATGGACCAGCAATAGCTGAAAAGTGTAACGTATCCTACCATATGGAGATGTCAGCCAATGGGCCACCAAGCAAAAAAGACAAACAGGGATTTAAAGCAATTGGATTCTTAGGATCAAACATTATCTCACATTCATGGCCATCAGAAAACAAGTTAAGCGTTGTTGAAACAACTGGAATTCCGTTGAGAATTCTAGGACTAGACACAAAACCTTTGACGTATGCAGATGTTGTGAGGGGTTTTTCTGAAGCTAAGTCATCAACGGGTTTGCCTGAAAGGAATGGCATGCACATTTCACCTGAAGTTCACTTATCAGACAATGAGGAGAGCTGTGTATGTTCTGACAATATATTGGTGCCACTTGAGTGTCAGCATTGTGACTATTACTTACAAATCTTTAAAGGGAGACCCCCATCATCTCAGTCCATCGCATCTGACCCAGAATTATTTGGCTTTTGTAATGAAGAATTATTTGATGAAAACAGACCTGACTCACCTGACTCATTTACATTTAATTTCAAAGATCAAGAAATAGATGTTCCAATATCAAATATCAAACTTGCCGTATCGACAAGACCTTTGAAGTATGCAGATGTTGTGAGGGGTAATTTGAAACCGAAATCAGAGGATTTCCTTGAAGAGGATGCTACATCACCTTCAACTGAAATATATTCCTCAGACAATGAGGACACAAAGGAATTCCTTTGCAATTGGGTCAATGAGTTGAGACCTCACTCCCCTGAATCTATTGCTTCTCAAGATGAGTTTTCATCCCTTTCTCCTGACTCACCCATTCCCCAATTCATGCCCCAGTACTGTGAGTATGTTGTTGAGTACTCAGCAAATAGATCAAGTTCGCCATATCAGCAGCTTCAGATATTGAATGTAATGATCTTTCTCTTGGATATCTGTTTGAAGAGATAAGGCCTGATCTCCAATGTCAGTTCTATCTGACTTTAAACTGAACATGTGTTTGATAGCTGGCCCTTCTCTGCAGAATTAATTTCTTCAGATGTAGATTGTTCCCTTGTTCAGAACTGGTTAGCAGAGTTGAGACCATCTTCCCCTGAATCAGTAACATCTGCTGATCTAAGTTGTGTCTGTTCTGACAATACCTTTGTTCCACTCGAGTCCCAACATTGTGACTATTACTTGCGATTCTTTGAAGGGAGACCTTCATCATCTCAGTCCATGGCATCTGACCCAGAATTATATGGCTTTTGTATCGAAGGGTTGTTTGATGAGATTCGACCAGATTCACCTGACTCATTTACTTTTAATTTCAAAGATGGAGAAATAGATGTTCCATTGTCAAATATCAGACGTGCCGTATTGACAAAACCTTTGACGTATGCAGATGTTGTGAGGTGTCATTTGAAAATGAAATCAGAGGATTTCAATGAAGAGGAAATCTGTGAGGCTAGATCTCCTTCATCTGAAACGTACCCATCAGACAATGAGGATACACAGGAATTCCTTTGTAATTGGGTCAATGAGTTGAGACCTCACTCTCCTGAATCTATTGCTTCTCACGATGAGTTTTCATCCCTTTCTCCTGACTCACCCATTCCCCAATTCATGCCCCAGTACTGTGAGTATGTTGTGGAGTACTCAGCAAATAGATCAAGTTCGCCAGTATCAGCAGCTTCAGATATTGAATGTAATGATCTTTCCCTTGGATATCTGTTTGAAGAGATAAGGCCTGAGTCTCCAATGTCAGTTCTATCTGACTTTAAACTGGAACATCGTACAAATCAAACCAACTCCATCTGTATTCCTCAAACCGACACATTTGGATATGCTAATGAGCCTGATACTAAGGAGTCTTTAGAAAAAAGTTGCGTACATGTAGTTTTAGACACATATGATACAATCCCATTGACTCCTCAATATAATTTATTTTACAATACAGTCCCTTGCAAATTGATGTGCCATAAGTATGATCCTGTATACAAAGGAGGACATCTTAATACACACCACTTGTGCAATCAGAAATTGAGTGAAAACAGAGAAGACCTGGCTTGTGGTTACCATTTCAAGCCAACATCTGCGGTTTTCACCGAAATTATATCGGATCAGTCTTTATCCTTTGCAGGATCATTTTCAAAAGAAAGCAATGAGCATGTCTCTGATGTAAACAAGGATTCTCATTCGCCTATGTCTGGTTCAGCTTACCTAAAAGAGCCCCTTGACCTCAGAAAAGAGCTAAACTCACTACATCCATATGTACTAGAACACATCCATGTACCATGTGAAGAACGCATGCCGGAAAACAGTATACTGTGGGATGTGAATCAACCAGAACATGCAGACATCGAAAAATGTAGCACTGCATTTAAAAAGGTAGAGCCCTCTGGGGGAAAAGAGAATAGATTCGAAATTCAATCTCTGTCTGGAGGGCCTTCATTATCAGAGAATGAGTACACACAATCTTTCCTGCAGTACTGGCTGTCTGAAATAAACCTGCCATCCTCCAAAGGTACTGCAACTCTGCTAGATAATTCAGCTACACCTCTGTCTCCTGAGCCCTTTTCAAATAGAAGTCTACCCAATTTGTCTACCAACAAACTTGCCTTTCATCTTGTATCCAATAGATTCATAGCACACGTTAATGACTCTCTTTATAAGGGAAAATGTCTGTGTCATAAAAGTGGAGACTTTGAAAACGTCATGGATAAACCATCTGACATGATGTAATACAGCGGCACAACAGTATGTATCACAGCCATTGAATAAATCATTCATTCAGTCATTTAAATCTCCCCCTTAAAGTTGAGTGCAATTTAATGTCAGAATATTTGCTTCAAATTGATAGTAAACAAACAACTCAATGCTGTTCATTATTAGTGTTCCCTCAATAGGTTGGCCTACAGTCCCTGATTCGTTGTAAGGCTCCATGAATCAGACCCAGTCTACAGAGTAGACCTAAAATTAAATCCAGAATTTCTCTTTTTTTCCAAAGATAGACAATCCTATACACCTGAGCTGTATATGCAGAATATCACAGCCCAGATTAATCCTTTATCATGTATTTTATGCCATTGTTAGGGCTTGTGCCAGCATACTTCTTGGTACAAATAGATTTTTTGTATGTACACGCTATGTGTGAAATATATGTAATTATTTATGATTGTTGGAATAATTCAGTATGTGTTGGACATAAGCAACTTGTTTTCTGAATTCCAGAGAAATGTTGAGAATTTTCTCCTCAGAATACCTTTTTGGGTCATCATTGAGTAGTGAACAGCTGAACCTTGAAAATAGAAACTTGGTTCCCTGAATTACTAGGATTAGACTTTCACATGAACGTGGCAAGGATGACAATGACACAAATCAAGTAGTTTACTAAATTCAACAACACAGTTCCCTTTTTACAATGGTTATAATAATATTATCTTCACTTTTACCAATATTATAATACGTTTGTTTATATATAGGCCTTCTATCTTGATACTTGATGCTCAATCCATATTTTCATGCTTAATTATACTATCAGTTCATTATTTTGGTTGGAAACTATGTTAAAAATAACAACACGTATTTTGAATATGTACAGTATATTTAAGCCTGAAATCAGCCTAAATTTGAAAAAATACGTTATCAAAAACATTTAGCCTATTTTCTGACCCTTACAAAGAATAATTAATTAATACAGTATGTGATAGAATGTCATAACTAAGCTTTCTTAGTAAGATTCTCTTAATCTGTCCAATTTACCTTGCTACTTTACCCTTGCTACTTTCTCAAATTGAAATAGTACATATTGGAAGATGCTCCACTGTCAGGCCAAAGATTGGAATAGATGAGGGGACTTCACATAGCGCCATCAGTTGAGTCAGCTGCCGTCTGAACTAGAGCTGGATGTCCCTTGTGTTGATGGAGGCGGTAGCCCATTACTAACCTCAAGGAAATTGAGAATAGAGAAGAAAACAACAGTGTCAATTCCCTTGTCATGCATAAAGGGACAACAAGCCTAATAATGGCAGAGACTAAACATCTCCAAAGTTGTTCTTTTGCAAGAAATTGAAAGATGAAGAGTGCAAACATTCATTGCCGGTAAGACAGTTCTCACTTGGCCAATAATACTTTTCTAAAGTAACAGTGATGATGTGTACGTTTGACTGGCCTTTTGACTCAAGCCTCCACTAATTCTAGTTCTAGTAGTAGCTTAACTGTGGCATGTGAGCAGACCAATGAAGAACTAAAACCCTTACAAAGTAGAGACATTGTCATAACACCATAATAATATTGTGTCAACCTGCACTGAGAAGCTGTAAGCCTGAGTAGTATTCCCCGACTTGGTTGGTGTGCTGCTTAAAAGGTTAAACAAATGTAAATTTGTAATACTATTGTGACATTTCATCATGTTCATCATTTCATATCATGTTTTATTTAATTGTTCAAAATGATGCATTTCCTTTAGCTCAGTGAAAAAATATAGAAATAAGGATTGTGTGTGTCTCGTTACCTTGGCTGTGGGTGTGAGGGCTTAAAATTAACAAACAGGCTGTTGTTGCTTTTGTGGAATATAAGAGCACTTGACAGAACATAAAAGCAATTCTAGTATATATCAATTAAGCTGCATGCCGTATACATTATTTCATTGTAATTTCATATTTGTTTATTTTGTTTCCATTCCACTCCATCATCTCTTCCAGGTTCCCATAGGGTCATCATTAATGAGAGATCAGTCACAATCATCAGAACATTACAAATTTTTAGAGAAGAGTCAACTCTCGGCCACTGAGATGCCATCATTGACACATGAGATACTCAAATCCCTTATCACTGAAAGTCAATCTGCTGACCCAGAGGTACACGGTTCTAATACAACAAGTACAATTGAACCTGCTGTGGATTCAGCAAGTGATTCCAACTCGCCTCAGGAGCAGGACGACAAGCAACCATCAAGCCTTGAACAGAGCTACGACTTCAACACAAGTGAGGAAACCCCAGTTGTCCCAGACCTTCTCAGCCATATTCCTGAACAGAGTGCTGGTGAACACAATGAGGATGATAAATCTGTCATGTCAGCAGAACAAACTACACCACCAAAGTCCAGCTCACTTCAACTTGACCAGCTGCTGTCCGACTTAGAATATAAACTGAAATTAAGACCTGAGAATCTTGACGCTGAAAAATCCATATCCAGCGATGAAAGTCCTGAAGCTGAGCAACCATATGTGGAGTTTGATGACCTTTCACCAGGAGATGAATTCCCTGAAGAAAAACGCAGAAACAATGAAGACAGCATGTTATCTGACTTAGATCAGGAGGAAGATCCAGATCAATCAGCTCCACAAAATGCCGTACATGATGGTTTTCCAAGTGAGGCTGGAAGGGAAGTCTCTAGAATCAACCCTGATCCAATTATAATCTCCTCAGAAACAAATGGAGTGACAGCGGAAGAGGTTCATTATCCTAACTTGGAGCAAAGGGATTCCATTAAAACTGAAGAGGTTTACGCATCGTCCCCTATAGACAGCCAATCAGAAGGGGTGTTTCCATCAACCCTGTGTGATGATAGTGCTGCCGGGCTTGTACCCTTAGTTGCGTTTCTAGATGGTGCAGGGATGTCTGAGGAATGTGTGACTGATCTGGCTTCTATTAATGAAGAAGACGAAGAAGTTATATCTGAGATTGATAGGGAAATAGAAGCATTGTGTGAACCCTCTCTGCCACAGAAGCATTGTTATGTTAGTGCTGAAGAATCACAATGTACACGCGATCAAGTACCACACATGTTGGACATTACTTCCCCTGTCGTTACAGAAACTGGGGATCTCTCCTCTCAGTCTCCCACTGATTTGACCTTACAAACACCTGAACCTGGAAAAGCTAACAGATACTTTCACTTTGAGCCACTAAATCCGTACCCCTGCTCAGGTACACCACTTTCCTTAATCAAGGAAAAAATACATCTTTCTACATCAGAATGTCCCACTGATATTGGAGCAGAGACAGCCTCAGCTCCCAGCGACAACTTCAGCTTGCCATCTATGCATGAAGAGATGAACAACGCCGAACCTCCAACCTACGCAGACGTTGTGCATGGTGTCCTCCATACCACGAAATACGAGAGCTCGGATCCAGAGGCTTTCTTTGACTGTCAACAGGCCTCCCCTGAATCATCAGAGACTGAGGCTGGTGATGCTAAGAGAGAAAGTAGGTCACAGAGAGGACAGCCCGATAATCGTTTTAATTGGCAAAGAAGGGAAAAACCAAATGTTAAATTTAACGACTCTGCGATTCAAATCTATGAGCCGAGAGTCCTGTGGTCTTCTGGGAGTGAAGGTTATGAAGATGCATCGTATGTGAACGAGTCTTCTGAGGACATTTATGTAGAGAGTGAAGAAATGGTTCACTCTCACAATTCAAACAATGAAGATTCTGCATTCTATGAAGCTTCACAAAAACATGCTGCTAGGGGGGGGGCAGAGCCTGTTGAAGAAGATACATCTCTGGCAAGGGTAAGATGCAATTTGGAAAATCCTGCTAACCCGCAAATCCCAATGAGCTTCGCTGTGCAAAATACCAGCTCCAAGGAATGGCTGCTTCAATGATACTCTCTGGTCATGAGTGCAACCCTTAACGTCTTTAACCCTGTTATTTTTGCTTTGTTGGTTAACTCAGTTGGCCTACTAAACTCTTGCATGGTGTTTTATCTAAATGTTTTTTTCGGACATACACCAGCAAATGTTTGTTTCCCCAGTTTGTACAGGGCCCCGTTTCCCGAAAGCATCGTTAGCCTGAGTGGATCTTTAAGTGCGTCGTACGAGAATCGTACAGTTTTCCCCCGTTTCCCGAAAGCATCGTTGGTAACGAACGTCTTGAAAACGCTTGTAGCTAACGAGTACTCCAGGGTACTCGTAGGACGCTATAGAGCATCGTTAGCCTACTATAGCCTCAGTGGCGTCACCAGCGGACATTCCTAGTATTGGATGCGTTTTATTATAACACATCCAATACCACGGAATGCCCAGCTTGAGCCATTTCGCAACAAAGAACAGTGGATACCGACGATATATTAGGCCTACTCAAAGACTATACTGTTAGATTTAAACAGCAAAGATAGAGACATGTTCAACAACAACATAATTTATTGCAGCAATTAAAAATTCCAAAAATACATGCACAGCCCAAATGTACCGGTCAAACGCCACGTCACAATAAAATCAAATGATTCCATTGCTCTTGTGTGGGAGGTCGCTTTCGAGCTGCAGTTGCTGTCTCCCTCTGATTTTAATTCAACCATCGTGGTTAAAATGTCATCATATTGATCAATGACAGAAGACATAGCTACTAGACATGCATCATGCTGAGACCAGCGGGTGTCGGAGAATTTCTGCAGGCGTTTTTTGTTGCGATTGTTTGCATTAAGCACTATAGGCGCTTCGGTAAGGCTGTGATGAAGTTCACTATTTATTGGACCCTGTCTAGACAGTAACGAACATCCCTGACCATATCGCGTTTGTAGTCTACACTCAGAGTGAACTCATTATTGCATGCGGGTGTCCTCATTCATAAAAAAATGAAAACATTCGGGAGTATGCAATAATGCAAATTATTCTAAAGAGGTC
>OOFH01053816.1:0-10371 GCA_900323355.1 Merlangius merlangus | reverse complement strand
AAGGGACAAAAAGAGTGAGTTAGAACGCACTCATTCCAATCGTGTCCTCCAACTATCCCTCCGAACATTGTGTGATAAAATAAACGAGTCTTACCCACTAACATCCAGACACCATATCGGAGCCAGGTGTCTGGTCCAAGCTGAACCATCAGGTAGACATTGATGAACAGACTCAAAACAGGCAGGACCGGAATAAACGGCACCTAATCGACAAGGGTGGCAGTGGGGAACAAGTTTTAAGCCTGATTTCACCTTTTAACCTCGCCCTAGTTTCCTCCAGCCTCAACGCTGGTAACGTTGCCTCACCATGAAAGAGGCCCTCTTAGGGTTCTGTGGTTGTGTCCAGATGACCACCACTGTGACCACCAGCGCAGCGACCAGTATGGAGACACACACCAGACTCCACGCATGTTGCTCCTGCAGAGCGTACATGGCTTGGGCAAGGATCACACAGAGCCCAATCACACACACAACTGGAGAGAGAGAGAGAGAGGGAGAGCATCCACAACGGATTAAAACACGAATGCAACCCTGGGTGAGAAGAAGCCAGAGAGATGGGTAGTGTGAGTCTGGACGACTTACTGGAAAACACTGTTAACATGGTAACTCTGTTTGAGGTTTTGGAGTTGGGATAGGCGGGAGTCTTTATGCATCCACATTTGGTCGATGTTTCAAACCTCATTTCTTCTGACTCGCCTTCCTGGTATCTTCATTTGAAATGGCATTAAGAAAGGGTGTTGAAAAGCAGTATTGAAAAGCAGTGGGGCAGTATCTCAGAATCAAAAAGCCTACTATAGCCTACTATACTGAGACGGTTGGAGCAGAGCCATGCATACCTCAGTATTAGAATGCATATAGCCACGAGGGTGTACGCAAAAAGGGTTCCAATGGACATCATATCCACCAGGGCCTTCAGGTCAAACAGCAGCGCCATGAAGGCTGAACGGAAGACGAAAGCAACATCAAAAGTTACAACAGAAGAACCGGATACTCGGCTTCGAGCCGCAATCTTTGAGGGCTCTGTGGGTGGTACCTGCCACGACTCCAGAAGACAGTGTAGCCACAACGGGACTCCCCTTGCTGCTGACCTTACTCAGGGATGTGAAGAGCAGGCCATCTCGGGCCATTGCGAAGAGCACCCGAGGCATTGGGAACATGGATCCCAGCAGACTGGGGAGAGGCAAACACAGAAATCCTGGTTAGAACAAAGGCCATCTTACCTAATTGGGGAAAGGGACACAGAAACTATGTTCAAGAATCTCAATACAAGCACGTCCACCAAGTTTAGCTCTCGTATCTTAACGACATAACAAGACGAAAACGGTCCTTAAAATCTTTTTATGAAAATATAACAATCATGACCTCATCTGTTATCAATAATTCAAAATCATATGATAATTACTTTAAACATGGGTCCATTTCCAAAGCAAGAAACCGTGCTTCACGCACAAAAAAATAAATATATGACGACATGAACCCACAAACACGTGTAACCGCCATTTTCTCCTGGTGCCTTCTCACCTTGTAGACAGGGCGCAGAGCGAACCAACTGCCACTACGTATTTGGCAGGAGCCCAGCCAATGTACTCAAACGCCACCGGTAGCGGGCTTTGGAGATCGAGTAGGTAGTAGGGCATCATGAGCGTGAGCGAAGCCGACACGGCAAAGTAAGCCAGGAAGCAGATCAGCAGTGAAGCCACGATGCCAATGGGGATTGACTTCTGAGGGTTTTTCACCTCCTCACCTGAGAGGAAACAGAGATACGCAGATGTAATTTCATGAGAGGGTTGTGAGACGTTTTCTAGTTCACAAACGATGAATCCACGTTAGTTAGTAAGACACTAAGACCACAACAAGGTAGCAGTTTTTCCCCAGAGATGGTTTCAACACTCTACTAAAAGCAGAACACTAAACTTTAATTATAATATCTATCTAAATCTAAGTTCCAACCGTTACAGGTTATTTTTTTATCTAAATATCCCTAGTGGTTATGTTGTTTTACCCTGGTAAGGAAAGTATCATTTACTACAAGTTAATAATTTACTACAAAATAGTCATAGGACATAGCATTAGGTGCACCATCATCAAGATCTAACTAAACGCGTAATGAACTTCATCCCAACGGATGAAGTAAATAGAATTTGCTTGGCTACTCTAAAGGCAAAGATATTCTCATACTTGTGGTTGCGATACAATCGAATCCAACAAAAGCGTAGAAACAAGTAGCAGCTCCGGCCAGTGTTCCTTCAAAGCCATAAGGGAAGAAACCCCCAGTTCCGAATTCACTTGTTGTAAGGTTGGCTGTGGGGCTATGGTTTCTGTAAAAGAGTGAAGAGAGCATTAGATAACATGTTATCTACAATAGCCAGTTAATTTAAGGCAGAAAACTTGCAGAGATCAGAAGGACCTCCCCACTTGTATGGCCATGATTATTATTAATATTATTATTTAAAACGTAGACATTACGAGGATATGTCTGATCTGTTCATCAGGGTATCGATGGTGATGTGCCAGTTGGCGATATCTCCCTTAATGCAGCCGGCGACCACCACGAACAGCAGCACCACAATGTTGACGGCTGTGAAGACCTTGTTAATCGTTGTAGACTCCTTCACCCCAAACGCCAGAAGGCCTTCACAGGGATAACACAAGGGAAGGGGCCATATATATCAGGGTCTCCGTCTTAATTAATGTAACTTGTGTAAATTGTCACGATATTGGATGGAGGGATTTCTCTGCTGTTTTCCTTCTCAACATTTCTTCCCTTTGGGTTTAGGGATTTTTCACTTCAAGCCTAGGTTAAAGGGCTGTCATTGGATGTCATCGCGTGAAGCCCCTTTGAGACTGTTACAAGGGTTACATAAATAGAATAGGCTTGAGTGTGCCAATGTGTCAGTACCTGCCAATAGTAAAATAAGACCAGCGGCAAAGAAGTCTGGGTAAGGGGCCAGACCAGGTGCGTTGATGGAGGTGTGTTTTCCAAAAAAGTCTGCCATGACGCCTCCTACGAGTTCATCAAAGGTGCCACTCCATGCCCGAGCAACGCTTGAGGTCCCTGGGGAGATAGGAAAAAAAGGATGCAATAAAGCCATCAGCCTGACTCACCATAATGAGTATGGCCATAAACAGCCAAACAGATTGCTGATAATTCATCCCTGAGACCATTAAGACTTTATGGCTTTTGTAATATAAAATAATTTTACCGTGCTTCAAATGCAATACCGGATCGCATTTGATGCATGGCAAAGTATATAACGAATGGTGGCACGGGACTTTTGGTCTCTTTTTTTTTCCATTGACAGCGTTTTTTCTTCCGACATCGGCATCTTCAGCGGGTGAAAGGTTACAGGATGCAGTAGTCCGGTGATCATTAAGAGAGTGAAAGAGTTTGCTCTTCGAAATAGATACCATACGATGACCATGGTGGTAGCTGGAATATCTCAGTGTATAAACCATACTACTTTTCTATTCTCAGAGATGAAGCCAAGCACAAACCATCTCCCACAAGGTAAACATTGAAACTATAGGCAAACAGAATAATTATCACCACAGATAACAACAGTAACAATAGCAGGCAAAGAATCAATACTCAAGTTGAGCCTGCTTTGCCATAGTTCCCTCCCTTTGAGACCAAACACCCTTCGGATCATTCTTGCCTATAACGTAGGAGAGCAGCAGATTCCATCCTGTGATGAAGGCCAGGAGCTCCCCGACGGTGACGTAGCTGTACAGGTAGGCTGAGCCTGTTTTGGGAACCCTGGATCCGAACTCAGCGTAGCACAGCCCGGCGAAGACGGACGCCACGGCGGCGATGAAGAATGAGATGATGATGCTGGGTCCGGCCGTGGCTCTGGCCACCTCACCGGAGAGGACGTAGACGCCGGCTCCCAGGGTGCTGCCCACCCCCAGGGCCACCAGGTCCAGTGTGGTCAGGCATCGGACAAACGTGGACTCCTCTCCCTCGGGCTCCAGGGGCTTCCGCCGGGACAGGCTGACTACGAAGGACTTGATCCCGCTGCACGACATGCTTCCTCTGGGGTCCAGGTGTCAGGAGCCTGCGTTCCAATGGTCCAGTTAAAAACGGAGCTTGAGGTGGGAGGGCCGCGTTGGTCTGAGTGAGTGAGGGGGAAGGTAAAGGAGGAAGATTCGAGGAGCATGAGTGAATAATTGTCAGATCTGGCCCGAGCATAATTATTCTTTTTTTTTTGTTTAAATCAGTTTTCTTACTTCACCGGAAATAAAATCGGTAGCCTTACAGGGATTCATTTTTAACTTCTTCATGTATTCATTGAGAATAACCCAACCAAAAAACAACAATAACAACAACAACTACAAAAGGATTTTTTTTTGGTTTTACATAACATTAGCGACAACAAAGATTAGACCACACACAGCCCCACAGGATGTCTTTATGGTCCCTTATATCAGTGTTTTGTCCTGCTTGTCTAATACTTCCAACAAAAACGGATAACCTTGGACGCTTTACATGATCCCAACCCTAAGTCCACCGTTGGTTTGAAACACAATCAGAAACAAAGATTAGAGAGCGGACACAAAAATCCCGATATGAACACCAAACTGTCTTACCTTTTCTGGTTCACCCGCTGCCACCAAGGTGCACTTGGGAGAGACAATTGATAGCATATGTTATTCAGCTAATTCACATTATTCTTTTATACAAGCCCTATTTATCACCCTTCTGATACGGTAGTGCTGATGCGTGTGGTTTCGAGGACGCCCATGATCTGGCAGAAACGCCCTGCTCTGTGCATGCCCCATCCCTCATAGTCCAACATGGGTAATTATTGCCTCTGTGAATAAGCACAGTTTTTCAGCTTTCAGAATACATTAATCTCACATTCATTAAAGATGTTGGGCCAACCTCACATGGGCCGAGAGCTGTGGCTCTCGGTTCTAAGAAAGGTTGATCGGATGAGCATGAGCATGTCAAATGAATCCCTGTTCACTTGACATGCTGAATATTCACAATGTTCACGTTCCACAAAACCGAGATTGTCATCGTGACGAATTGCTTTAATAAGGTGTAGGCAGAGGCTTTGGTTATCTTTTTATGATTGTGCTTTCAGAGATTAATTGAAGGAAAAACATGTACAACTCTAACCCTCTCAAAAGGATTTGAAAAAGGCTTTTTTTATTCATAATTATTAATACGAATGATGTGAAGTCACGTAATAAGGATGTGCTGTTTCTATTCTCCTCAAACAACTGTTGCTCAAAGCAGTGATTACAGCTGTGGAGACCTGCTATTTTATGGCTTCCCTGTGCAGCTGTACACAGACCCTCTTCTCTTTCCTTTCCGGAGGACTGGCCCCCAACAAGGCCCCTAAGAGTTAATGAATCCAGGAGGACAAAGCTGCCTTCATGTCGTGCACATGCACACAATCACATGCATGCATACTTTTAGTGAGGTTGCCCCCCCCTTCCCCCCTCGCCCCTCTGCTTCTCAGCTTCCCATCAGGTGATCTGAGCTGACCTAATCCCTCCTGGCATTCCCTTCAGCGGGGCCCAGCCCTTATGGAGGTTACCTGCTTAGAGAATACGGACGGAGCACCTTTGACCAGAGTTATGTCTTTAACGCTAACTTATCACTGGTGGATCTTCCGGAGATAGAGCCCACGTGGGTACAAAGTGAGTGAGTCATGAAGACCTGCGTCCACTGCACGTGCACCGCGGGTTTAATCACCTTTTTAAGTGGAGAATAATACATGCACAGGAGGATAAGCTCCACAATAAAGATC
The DNA here is from genome assembly GCA_900323355.1 of Merlangius merlangus. NCBI lineage: Eukaryota > Metazoa > Chordata > Actinopteri > Gadiformes > Gadidae > Merlangius > Merlangius merlangus. Next base: position 4,612 of record OOFH01053816.1, on the reverse strand, counting down.
AGGTAATAAGGCTGCAGCCAGGAACATCGCTGTGCGCATCCCCCTCCCCGCTACCAACACACGCACGCTCGCACACACACATACACGCACACACACACACACATATACACACACACACACACAAAATTATTATTAGTCGAATATTAGCGAGCAAGCCTATATAATGAGTTGGCTCTTTCTGATGTTCTACAATGGAGTATGACGGATCCATCTCAGACATCAACCGCTATGCTTTCCCCATGGCTGGAGTATTTGTTGAGGAGTGCAACAAGCCGTGGTATAATTTATCATTGGTGGTTTAGTTTAGTTAACTAGTGGCTACATGAGTCGCCATCAGCAATGTGGAATATAAAAGTTTCTTCTTTCGGCTTTCAAGTCATATGCAGGGTGAGTAATTAATCTTGTCAGGGTAGGGTGTCCCTTTTGAATGAAAAAGAATACTACGACTCATAAATATTTCAAAAATAATAATAATCGTAATCAGCAAACAAACAACAGCAACAAACAACAACCATAAGCCAGAGTATACCCAAGGAATAGGGTTAAACCAGAGGTAAATTTTCAAACCAAAGTAATTTTATACACTGCAATGTAAATATGAGTCACCCTACCAGGCAGTGTTGTCAGAGGAAAGTGAGAGTTGAAAAATATCCGCTCTGTATATTGTGATGGGGAGAAACATGAATTTTACAGCGATATATACAAGGCTGGCCTCTGCGACACACCCCCTCAAATTAGTTACAAAGTCGCCTTTCTTGGCCTGGTCTGGTTGGGATCATAATGTGGTCATTATGGCCGGGGCACAGGGTGTGAGAATAGTGCATAGGAAATCTTGTTTACAATGTAAAAAATGCTTTTGTAGACCAAGTGATTGTTTGACCCTGATTGCATATTTTGCTCTTGTGATTCATCAATGTCTTAAGTCTGGGGGTGTTATAATGCATTTTGTTGACAGTGTTTGTTTAAGTTTTGCTGGGCTGTAATTGTTACATTAATAATTGTAATTACATTTAAAAAAAAATGTAATTCTTATTGAAATTATTGTTTTCAAGATTATATTCGTATTCTATGGCTACTTAGAAAATAAAATATCATAGAAAACTAAATTAAAGTGCAAGTGAACCCAATAAAATGTCAGACTCAAGACTCTTTCTAAGGTTTTAAGACTCAAGACTCCAAAAAAAATCCAAAAATTATATTTGATATTTACCTCACTGTCAATGCCACTATTGTGTATTGTCACTGATGTGTACATTTCTGTCTCTGCCACATTGTGGCCAACATGTATTGTATTATATGTCCTGCTTTTGTGTCCTCTGCTATGCCTGCTAGCTTTCAGGAATTGCTCTTCGGGATGATTACTTTTTTGCTGAATTTTATGAGGTGCACTGCATTTCCATTTCCGACCAGAAGAGGTCAACATAGTACAGTACAACATCACTCCCCTACTAAAATCTAATCTGCACACCATTCGCACCGACGCACAACGACGTGTCGCTGTGATGCGAAAACGGGTCGAGGAGGTGAGAGTCTCGACCTCCATATGTGGAGCTTTGCTTCTGCTGGGGGGCTGGCCGACATGCAAGCCATACTTCTGCAAAGTGTATCAGGCTGGTGTGATCTCTCAAGACGTCAAGCCTGAGTACTCACTCACTTCACGGGAACAGTTATCTATGCCATAGCATTAGCGTATATCAGGGGTATTTCCTTGCGTTTAGACCTCTCTGTTGTTTTCCCCCACCGCTTTTAGGGTGGTCTTAAATTCCGCACGCTCTTACTGGAACACGCGTCCAGGCCGGGACAGAAATAGACTAGGGCCCACAAGTATGTTACACCCCTGGTATCCCACTTCCATTCGCTCTTTCATGTGAACATGTTATAGACCACCTAGGACACGTGTTATGTCATGCGTAGGCCTATATATAATAAAAGGTATATTAGGTCAAATTACAAATAAGGTTTCTGTTTAAATTATATATAATACAAATTATATATTATATTATACTGTGTCAAATATGAATAAAAAAACATTCCATTAATGGTTGTTAGGATATCATCCGGCTTATAATCGATCAATAAGAGGGACAAACTGTCGAATTGCATCATGTTGCCGCGTAAAAACTGACATTGTGGTCATTGCTCCGCAGGCAGTCGTTTTAAAGTTCATCAGAAGTTTGCTCCCGGAATCCAAACCCTGAAACTAAATGCATTAGACAATAACATCCGTAAAACGTACTTTCACTACGCTCCCTTTTTAAATCTCTGATGGGATGATTATTGAAAAATAATTTAAATAATTATTTGCCCTCATCCTTGGGGGTTTTGGAAGACAAGGCATTGATTGCTATGAGAGGTCCGCAGCGGGCTGGTTGCGTCACAACTGACTGCAGGACTGCTGGGCAGGGGGAACTTGGTGGCTGTCTAGAGACACTGCTGTGGGTGACTGGAGACGGAGACCAGCACCGTTACTGCAGACGACAGCAGCACTATTTGCGTTTTTTATGAACAAGGTAAGATGTCGTTGCTCGTTGCAGTGGTTCTTGTTTGTCATCGAGTTCAGTGAATTGTATATTTTTTAAACTAACGCCAGTACCGTTAGCAGTTGCCGACGTGTCATGAGCTAATGTCCTTATCGAATAGTTATCTGGCCTATATTTAGAGATGTAACGCATTGAACATTTATTTATTTTAACTAGTAAGTGAGGTTAATGCTGAAGTCGGTAGCATTAACAGTTGATATCTGGAGATTCCAAAAGTAACCTCATTTCACTCTAGCTTAAGCTATAGCCATGTACTATAGCCTATGCTTTATCGTACTAAGATAATATTATTTTCCAAAATATAATAGTATCTTAAGTATCAAAGGGCATCGTAAAATCGAGCCAAAGTTTGCAGCTCTTGGAGAGTGGCAGCTGAATGGGTGTGGCCCCATTCATACACCCTTTGTGCATAGGACAGATCCTTAAACATTTCCTTTTATCACACAGGAGTAGGATAGGAAGTTATATGTTTGTGGTTGTGCATTGCGACTGTCTCAATATCTAAAGCAAGGTTGAAGGCCAACAGAAGGAAAATAATGTTGTGAAATGGTGCATTCTAAAGCTAAAAGCCTTTTCTGAGATGTTGGCTTGGTCAAGGAGAGGTCAAAGGGTTATAGCTTTGGTCTCCATATCTCTCCCTAGGTTACTGTTGGGTAAAGGCCCATGATAAACGTCTAAGAAGTAAAAGTAGGCCCACACCTGGTTTGACCTGGGGAGTGGTATTCAAGAATACATGATAAGCAGAGAATAATATCAAACTGCTGTTGTATAATATATGGATAATCAATAGTGTACACTGTAGTGTTCTGTACTGGCCCTCTTTCAAGGACATAGAATTTAGGCTCACACTTTGTTTTACATGAATCCTTATCTTGTATCCATGTTCCTTTAGGTGTTGCGACAGTGACGTTTATTCGAGCTATACTGCTAGTACCGACGACCAAATATAGCGATGGTAAGTTGACATACTTTTTCTCTGAAAATATTAGGTGTTTGCATACAGACAACATCATTCTTTGTTCAGTGTGGAGGTAGTGAGTATCCTGGGAAAGCCTGACATGCATTTCCTTTGGGTTGAACTAGTCTGAGTTCATATAGCATTCAGGGTGTCTTTGTTACCTGGGATTGCTGTAGTTGGGGCTAATGGACACTGACTAAGCTATGCAGCTGACAGTCTTTAGAAGGTAGTTTTGAGTCAGAGCAGAACCATGTATGGGCTCAACCATTTAGTTTGGTGATTCGGCCTGTACATGATGTTTCACATTTAGTAACCCCTTATATAGGCAACTTCGGAGGTATACCAATACTTAAAAAATATCACTTCCTTATTTGACCATATACAGGAAAGTTTGTTTTATTTCAATAGAAGAAGGACTGTCCCAACTGTGAATGAAGAAGTTGAAACTAATGTTGATAGCCCGATGATTACTGGATTGTAAACAGATGTCTGACGGGAATTACGGTATGACTTATGGTATGGTTCATGAATGTTGCTAGGCTCCTGTATTTGTTGTCCTGGTTGCCACCAGGTTAAAGCTTCCCCAGCTGTCATGAAGAGTGATGGTTGCCCTGGTAATGGGGTAATGGGCCAGGATATGGGCGTGCACTGAGTGGGAATAGAGAGGACATATTGGCAGCGTGCCGCCATGCAGCAGAAATCCTTAAGCAGCTGTTGCAGTTGAGGGTCTAATGGAGGCTGGGCCCTGTCTCTTTCCCAAAACAATGAGGGTTCTCACAGTTCCTTAGTGTCAAAGTCGAAGGGGTTGTGGAGCAGTGATGATAAAGCGCTATTCTGATATCTTTTTTGTTTTGAGAGCTAGCCCTATTTTACAGAGTCATTAACCTCCAACAAAGGGAGCAAAGGGACATTACCGTAACCTGACTCCCTGATGTCCATCCACGCAGTTCACACACACACGCACACACACACACACACACAAACCCCACATAAACACACACAAACACACACACAAACAGACACCGCAGACTTGGGTCTCTTCAGACCAGCGGGGGCTTTAATGATGTCATTCACCCCCTTTCACCTCTCTTCTTTAAAAACAACGAATACCCCT
>OOFH01053801.1:0-24615 GCA_900323355.1 Merlangius merlangus | reverse complement strand
AATCAGCTGCTCAGGAAGTCTAGGACCCAGCGGCACTGGGAGAGGTTCATACCATATCCCTGAGCTTGCTGGCCAGACTGAGGGTCAATATTTAGTTGAACGCCGAACTACAGCGAATGAGTTTGAGGTCATTCCCCCCTGCCGATGCCCAGGGAAGAGAGAGCGGTGTGCAGCACATGTCCTTGGATCTATTTGCGCTGTAGGCTGATTTTGAACGGTGAAAAGATCGAGGTGGAGAGAGAGGAGGTAGAGGGGAAATGTAACCACACTTTCGAGCGTTTGTACCACTTGGGTGCCATGTTGCCGGCTGCACTGCACTGGACGTCGCTACGCACGTTGCGTACCTATCTTGCGTAAGCTACGCAACGTGCGTGGTGGCGAAGGGAATCGTTTACTTTGCAAAACTGGCAAACGATTCCAAGGAATCAAAACAGTCGGAACCGGTTCTCAACAAGAACCGGTTTTCGATACCCATCCCTAAATGTGGGTGTATCATTTGGGGTCAAGACCTTTAAATGTCTTGATACTTTCACAACAACAGATGGCATCAATCTATCTGTAAAACAAAAATTCCCCTTTTGCAGCAAGCCACCGTCCCTCACAGTCACAGGGCCTCAAGGACAGAGACATGATGTCACGAAGGGGCTCAGAAGTAGGACATGTGGATCAACCAGTATGGAACAGCGAGGATGCAAGGTTGAAGATGATGGGGATCAACGCAGCAGAGTCACGAAAGAGCTCTCCAACAACCAAAACGGATGTTGAAACAAAATGTGTTCACATTTTACAAACGTGACGATATTAGCTTTATTTTTAAATTTGATAATTACATCTCAAAGATACCTTTCACACACACACACACACACACACACACACACACACACACACACACACACCGCAAGTCGGACGTTCTCCTGGGAATACCCTGTGGGACTGTATTATTATCCGCCCCCACCGAGTTGAACATACCAGGGCCCTAGTGTTCAGGACTATTCTATCATGTGACACCAAACCGGGAGCTCGGAGAGGAGCTGCTTCATACTTTTCTCTTGTAGCCTGTATTTTAAGTTCTTCTTTCAGCTGTCCACTCTTCTGTGGATAAGGGATAGGGTTAGGGGTTGGATCCTCCCCCGCCATCTTCGCTGTGTTGTAAACAAAACACTGGGACTCACTCTGCATACTTTCTGCATCACGTCCTGCCTCCTACACGCCCCACCCAGGCACCACCAAGTGTACGGAGTGTTTGGGAACTGTTGTGCGTTGCTAGTGTCAAAGGGCAACTGCTGATTCTCCTGAGCTAATCTAGAGTTCATGTGTGAATGGCCCATTAGCTGAAATGGGTCTGGTTTCCATCGAGGGCAAATTTATGGTCCTCGTCTCATCCATACAGGACAAGACACGCACACCCAAATATAACCCACTTAAGCAGGCCTGTTCCCCATGGGGAAAAGGCCCAGCCGGCTTCAACGTTTGCCACAGGATGAGGAACTAAAAGCAACAGCGCTGCTCACCCTCCAGCCAGCCCAGCGTGTCGTCCAGCTTGAGGTCCACTGGACTGAGGTGTCTGGAGATGACGGGCCGGTTGCCCCTGTAGTCCGCGACCGTGGCCGTGTACAGCTCTCCATCTGAAGCACAGCACAGAGGCCATCCTCAGCAGACACCAAGTCACACACACTGAGCTCTGCTCTGATAACACAGGCGTGTGCCCTGGGGATGAACACAACTGAGAGTGTGGCAGAGTACTACTGCTGACTTTATGCAAATTAAAAGGATATTCAGGCATGGCAGCACACCAATGCCTTTCTGTCAAGAGTTTCATGACATCATATTTTTCTCTGAATGCAGAACTAGTGGCATCATGTTGTACATTTTGTAGAAAAAAAAAATGTTGTTCTTGGAAATGACAATTCCAAGAACATTAGACCAGTTAAAAACATGAAGCAGATGTCCTGCATACAGGGTTTTTCTAGATAAGCCGATAGCGGACCGCTGATCGGAGCGGCTGGAGCTGGTGTTTACCGACGGTGATGGCGGTGTTACGCTGGTAGGGGTCGTAGGGGCAGCGACCCCGGCCTTCCTCTGGCTTGCTGCTCTGGCTCGTCATCGTCAGGTTCTCGGTGAGCTACGCATGTTCACCGAAATGAGCGACATTAAACCAAAACAAAAAGACAGAGCAGGACAGAACACAAAACCACCGAACGGCAAAGTGTGGACAGGCAGAATATAAACGGGGTGAATCCATTCAAAGCCATGAGGCAATAGTCAGAGCTCCGTAATCTGTTAGAGGCTCAGGTTAACCAGACACAGGGGGTTGGGTGCTACATACCAGGGGCTACATTGTCACTCGCTAGCGCTACATAATGGTCCACTTACCATGTAGGTGCAGCGCGGGCTGAAGGCGTACGTCCCACAGGCGTACATGTGCGTGCTGTTCAGAAACTGCAGCACACGTATGAAGTTTGGACAATCCATCTAAAAACAGAATAAAATAAACCCCTGGTTAAGTCAAGATTGTTTCAAAACAACAGCCGAGTTATAACTAAAGCGTACATTTAATTGAGATAGGGGGGAAATCGGATGTTTCCACATAGTTTTCTAGGGAGGGAAACCTGACATCCTGAGAAGGAGCGATTAGTTTCCAAAGACTTACCATTTCCTTCCCTTTCATTGAACATTGCTGAAGGTCATTTTCTGATGGAGACCAGTCCAGCTAAAAAGAAAAAAGGTGAGAGACATTTGTTTACAACAGCTGTTTTACTTTGAATCCCCAGCATCAACAAGTTGAATTGGTTATATAAAGAGTAGATAATAGTTTAACTCAAAACTAAATAGTTGCACTCAAACACACAGATATATTTTTGGGCCATCAGGCAGGCAGCTCTTTTTAAAAAAAATGATTAACTGCAAAATATCATGGAGCACACTCCTGAATGTGTTCCATGAATGGGGGACTGGGTGGATGGGCGCAGATCCTTGTGTAACATTGCCCCTACCTGACCTCTAATCCCCATGGCCCTCTCCTGGCTCACGTCCAGGGACAGCACGGCATCACGCGCCCCGACAAACAGCGTGTCCCCGTCCTCGCTGAGCAGCAGCAGCGTGGTGTTGCCCACGTCTGGCCTGTGGAAGCGGACCAGAGGCCTCCCGGGGGAACCTGCACCGCCAGGGAGACTACAACGTTAAGCCCTGCACAGTAAGGAGTAGTCAATGTGGACCGTCGCTAGACACCACGCTCAAAAACATTCACACTGCTAAATGCAAGGGCATAGGTTTTAGTAGGGAGGGATGTGTCCCTACCAATGTCAGGGAACCAGTGAATTGGCCCCTACCAAAAGGCATAATGAAGCTGAACATTTATTTATAGGGACAGTGAAAAAAGGGATTTACAGTCTTCAGTCCCTCCTGGGCCCAGTAGCGCACTCTGGCCAGAGTTTAGAGTGGGTTACCATCAGCACAGCAAGTTTTCTTTCAAAACAATATTAGTCATTATTTCTCAGTAGAAACTTGTCTTTCGTAATCGGTGTCCGATGGGCTATCATGGCCACGCTGCCAGGCAAAAAAATAAAACATGTTGCACTGAAAGTTGTTTCAGCAGCCGTATCGCTTTGCATCGGTTTGTGATCCAAACTTGTTCTACGCAAAGGGGTTGATGGGGCTGTCCCTGTGAAAACAGGAGCAGGAGAAAGCCTAGGCCCCTGTCTACCATGGGACATTAGTTTGGAAAGAAGATAGATTGGAAAACAAATATTTTCTGATCCTGTTTGAATTGTGCCATCCATTTCCAAATACGTTTGTCCATTCATTTCTTGATTTTGCAATTCAAGAAATGTTTAAAGAAGGCTATGAGCCAAGTTTCTGCTCCTTTTGTTTCAACTACAGGGCTTTTGTTGCTACTCGTAAAAACAGTGCAGAATGTCCTTCTTTTGTTTTATAATACCTTTATGGACATTTCTCAGAGAGAATTTCTAGTATTGCAAGTGCATCCTTTCGAATAGAAAATATATGCAAGATATTCCCAGACTCCTTTAAGGCCTGGTTCTTTTCTAGATTTGCTGCAATTGTTTTTAGTAGGTAATGAATAAATATACTTATATACATATCAGCCAACATGACTGCATATTGTCGAAATAAACATAAACCACACTTAACCGTCACATTCACCATCCACTTACCTTGTGGAAAGGAGATGCGTGGAGTCAGCCATGCAGAACACGGAACCAACACAGCCCACAACACCATGGGGAGCCACGCTATGCCCTGTTGTGCCATTCCCAGGAGATGCACAGCCTCAAAACAGGTGAGGATCCAGCCACAGTAAAAGCCCCCTCTCAGTCATTGTATCTGAAAATATTTCAATGAAATGTTGACAACATGGGAGTATGCCAGACCTTTAAGTGTCACAGGTGAGATTCTGGTATTAACAAAACAGGCCAATAGTCCTTCAGTAATAATGTAACAATTGACACAGCATACTCTGATATTGAGTTGGGTGTGTACGGTATAGGAGACGATATGAACTATATGACACACGGCCAATGCAGTTCACACTCGCAGCCTGAAGAAGAGCATGTAAACAGTTCAGTCGATTCATACACCAACCCGATAGTGTTCAATACCCAGGTGTTCGCCTTGTCAAAGACGCTTCGTCTGCGGTGTGAACAATATGCCATGTCGATACTCGCACTGGGAGATCATGTCATGTTATTATCACCAACACAGGTTTCCCTTACCGTGCTGTTTAAAGAAGCGTGGGAGCGCAGAGTCTGCAGCATGTCAATCCTTTACATGACTCTCAGCACTTTGTCTTTCACTCGGACGGCTCATTGTTTAAAAGCTTTTCAACGGCGTCTAATGTGCTATTATCATCAGCAAAGCTATGAAATAGCGGATGATAACGGAAAAGCCCTTTTAACGTTTCGCCTTGACGGTTTCCGAGAACAAAAACAAGAAGCCGTTCTTCGTCTCGCCAGCAACAGTTGTCGACCCCTACGCGCATGCGCCATCTACAGGCCGTGGTGAAAACAGCGCGAACGCGCCGAGGGTATGAGTCACGTGGGTGACAGTGTGTACGCTTGTAGACTTTGGGAGAAGATTTGTTTTTAACCCAAAGGCCAAGGTGAGAGATGTGTTAATATAAGGTTTTTCATAATGGCATCAGTTAGACACACTGCAATGATAAACTATTAACTGACCATGGACATTGCTTACTATATAATATGCAAAGCGTGTCCACTGAGGAAAATTGGATTCATGCATTTAACCCATATCTGCAGCAAGTTGGCTCAGTGCCTAGGTCCACTAGCAGGAGCAACATGCTGGCTTATACATTCTGTGTGGGAGGAAATCCAGGTGATACGGGGAGAGCATACATACTCATCACAGAGAGGCAACAGCGTACACTGTCACACTCCTATCTGATAAGCCAAACTACATGAGGTAGCAGCTTACCTTAGCCTACGACCAGTGACGTTCATCTTTTACTTTTTCTTACTTGTTATTTCGGTCTTGAGGCGGGTTTAAGGTGGGGAGTGAGAAGGGATCTCCTCTCCGCTGCAGGTCCGTTCTGTTGCTTATTGTCTGAAGTCCCGTTAATTCGCCTGCGCTCTCGTTCTGAACCAATCGACAGGTGTCTTACTTACTGGTATAGTTATTGACCAAATGCATTTAGTAAAATGTATTGTTTCCTAGACTGAATTTCTCATTGACCTTAAACTTTACATAGGGTCGTTGGTGTTGATCTTGAGTAGCAGAGAAAGGAGCAGGTCGCCTGTCAGAGAAAAGCAGATTTGAAGGGCTTAGCAGAGACGTCACAGGAGCCCTGAGTACACAGCCGCCGCGGTGAACTCTGGGCTGGAAGGATGAGGGAGGCATGCGGGCCGGGTAGTCCATGGAGCACGCTCCGACTAGAAGCATACTGATGGGGCTAGTGGTCATGCCTATGCTCTATTAGGCAACCATATGCTTAATTTGGCCACCTTTTAAAAACGGTTTGGACCTGAGATAGGCTTCTTTTCGAGGTACTGTTATAATTTCCTAAATATATTATATAACCGCAGGGTATGTTTGAAGGTAGCTGCCCTGACCCCAAGGCCTACATTTCGGTTAATAAAAGTATTTTTATTTAGAATATTTAAACTATTTGGTTTCTTTGAAGTAGATATAAGATGAAGGTCATATTGTCAAAACATGTAACATAAAAAAAACCGTGATGCAAACAAACAATGTGTTTTATTCGAGACATTGGGACATTTTTTGTTGCGGAGCCAATCCTATTTATTCATCCATGTTACCTACCAGCCTATCAGGAGGCAGCATCAGCCGCAGGAGCACCGCTTCATTCAGGTGTGAAGTCGATGATCTGAAGCGCATGGCCAGGAGAGCTGCAGCCTCACAGACCGATCAGGCGTGAGCAGCAGTGTTTGGGACTCATCTAGTTTTGTAAAATAACTACGTCTTGTTTTGTCTATGTTGATCTAGATTATCCGTCCATCCATTTCATTGTTATAACACAGAGTTTACTTACCACATATATTATGCATATAATAATAATAATAATTTCAGGAAGGAGAAATACATACAAGTGAACGTTTTCGTGTCCATTCAAAAATCCATCTACATTTGATATGCATACGTCTAGTAGGCTTATTCAACTTATTGCCTGTCGAAAAAACTCCAAGCGGAAATGCATGCACCATTATTGTGAAAGGTATACCGGCCGGAACTGCGTTTGCCGTAAGAAGGTAAAGTGTCGTAATTCAGGGTATATATACTACACCGTCGTCTTTAAGGAAGTTCTTCTCGACTGCCTTCGATGTTCTGCAGTCATAGTGCCACGGTGAGCTGAGTATTAATTCTCATTCTTGCAGATGACCATTGGTTAGCATAGAAAATGCATGTATTCAGACCTTAATTAATTCTATTCTTAGAATTGTTTTATAATGTACTTATTATTTTCTGTAACTGGTATGCATGCAGAGACTCGTGTCACCACGTGGTGATCCTAAATTAAGGAAAGGTACATAAACCATTTGTGATGACTAGTTAATCCATCAGGGCAGTAATGCATATTGTGTAGAAATGCTGCGGATTTGTAGAGTACCTACTCCACAACTTTTTTTTCATTTATCATTGTGAACTCCAGGCTAAAGCTAGCTACCCACGTTGGCTAGTTCCTTAGCGTTAGCGCAAACTGCGCATGGAGCACCTTTTTGTAGTTGCATGGATTGCATTTGCAGATTTGCCGAACCAACTTATTTGAATCAATATCGCACAAGAATGGCCATATTTTCACTTTTTCAAAATTAGAATTCATTCTACTCCAAAGCCGCAGCAATATCGATCTCTGTAGTTGTTTGGTGTTGCACTGGAGGGCCACTCAGTTTGGGAATGTCCATTCCCATTGGTCACTACCATAACTGCCGTGGCTAGAATGACTCAGGTTTAGCTTTCACTACGGCGCTTTAGTTGCTGTATTGTGACAATGAGGCCTGACACATGCTAATTAGGTCAGCTTCGACTAGTTTCATTATTTAACTTGCGTTATGTTAAAGTGTTGTCCTTGTCTTTTCAGGATATTCTTTGGAATATTACGATGATTCCCAGAAGTTTGGGTAAAAGCCATGTAAGTACTGAACCCATGTTTGCTTAAATTTTAGATGATTTGCGTGCTGTGCTCAAGTTGGGCCTTGACTCAGTGGGCTTACCTGACGTTGCTGTGCACAGATTAATCTCATCTCCTGCAACCCACTGCTGTGTCAATCAACAGCAGTGTTACTAAGAAGAGTTGACAATGTTCTTGAATTGTTTTTTTTTCTTCATTCAGCCAAGTCATCTTAAGAATTAAGATGACATTTTTGTATTGTTTTTTGTCTTTAGATCAACATGCAAGGTTCCCCTGGTAGTCATCTGACATGTTGGTAAGTTGCATGAAGTATGCAAGAGGAATGTTGTTGCCGTAATGATTAGCTGAAATAGTTCAACTGCTCTGAGCTCGTGAATGACTCTTATTTCTATGAACGACGCAGCTAAAATGTAGCTCGTCATAGTTTTAAGAAATGTGTAATTTAGCATGCTCTTGTGCTGCAGGTCCCTTGATGACCAGGTCTGATGCCATGTGGAGCATCTCATATGAGCGGCCTTCTGGAACCAGGAGTGCCATTGTCCACGAGAGGCTTCATGGTAATTATGGAATGCTCAATATTTCATCCAATTCCATGGTTGTAGTAATGGATAGGCTTTATAAAGCGCTTTTTGGAGGTCCCTCAAAGACACTTAACATCATATATAATGCATATAGAAAGTAAACTAGAAAGCAAAATGCAGAAATTCCAAATAAGGTTTGGAATAGTCAGGTGTGGAATGGGTGGGGAACCTAGATGAGTGATATAGGCTAACTCCATTCCTCACTATCTATATTCTCTGTACCGAGGCCTATCCCGATGGACCCTCTACCATAAGGTTGTATCGTTGGAAATGCCTCACAGACTAAGCTGTAGTTTGCTTTACCCATGTGGTGACTATAATTTACCAGGTGGGATAAAACGACAGAACAACTCCTTTTCCTAAAACGACAATCTTTGCTTTGTGCCATGTGGCGCTTTTGTATTAATTCTGCTTTCAACTTGTTTCTAGGGGCCCTGATGCAGGGAAATGAAGCAGAAGTCCACTGATGGACCAGGTGAGTGAACTACTTCTGGGCTCTCGTTCCTGAGTAAAGCACTGCAGTATCTGCAGACAGTTGCTTCTCCAGCTGGTCTGTTCAAAAGTCGGTGCGAGAAGAACGCAGTATTGGCATCGTTGGTCTCCCTGCTGCCAGTGCTTGGAGTCCTGGTAAACTTGCTGCAACACAAACTGTAGGCAACAATCTAGTAACTTCATTGAAAGATGGCTGAAAATAGGATGCATTTGCACAGGCTTTGGGCGACAGTGAGTGTAGTCGAACAAATAAGCTCATTTGGGTTGGTAAATGATTTAACAGGCTTGATACAGCCACAGTCGATACATTTGGTGTCTTGAGCATTTTACATTTCAATGAGTTGGGATGTAGTCACAGCAAACTGAATTCAAAAGTGAATGGCCTACCCTTGCTTTAATTTGACATTTCTTAAATTTAAACAGTTTTAATTCATATAATTTGCAAATGAGTGCTTAAATGTCACTTCTTTATAGGCGTCGTGCTAAAAGTTAATATGGCACAAGAGTTGCGAAATTAGTTTATATTAAGATTTATGTTTTGTATATGTGCTGAATTTTTAGTTGACTGAAAATGCTATCTGCAGTCGTGGCTTGGATTTTTATGTTCAAAGGTGCACCAGTTGAACTGTAGCTCTTCATATTCTTGATAAACGTGTAATTTAGACTGTTCATTTTTGTTCCTCAGGTCCCTTGATGACAGGTCAGACATGTGGCGCGTCTCCTTTAGGCGGCCTAGTGGAGGCAGCACTGCTGTTTTCCAGGAGACCTTGGCTGAGTGAGTTTTATTTTTTCATTCCTCACTATCCTCTATATTCTCTGTACCGAGGCCTATCCCGATGGACCCTCTACCATAAGGCCGTGTCGTTGGAAATGCCTCACAGACTAAGCTGTAGTTTGCTTTACCCATGTGGTGACTATAATTTACCAGGTGGGATAAAACGACAGAACAACTCCTTTTCCTAAAACGACACTCTTTGCTTTGTGCCAGGTGCTGTTGTGTATTAATTCTGCTTTCAACTTGTTTCTAGGGGCCCTGATGCAGGAAAATGAAGCAGAAGTCCACTGATGGCCCAGGTGAGTGAACTACTTCTGGACTCTCGTTCCTGAGTAAAGCACTGCAGTATCTGCAGACAGTTGCTTCTCCAGCTGGTCTGTTCAAAAGTCGGTGCGAGAAGAACGCAGTATTGGCATCGTTGGTCTCCCTGCTGCCAGTGCTTGGAGTCCTGGTAAACTTGCTGCAACACAAACTGTAGGCAACAATCTAGTAACTTCAATAAATTATACGAAAGATGGCTGAAAATATGATGTTCAGCCCTACATAGTCGATGCCTGGCCTATCAACTTTTGGAAGCATTTTTAATTTATCTTAGAAATTAGTCTTTGAAGTTTAAATGTTGTGCAATTTTGAAACTGGCAAAATTCCCACAACTCTCAGATGTATGACTAGCGCACTTGATTTAGCAATGGGCATGCCTAGCCTGCGATGACTTGGGCATGTGTAATGAGTGCACGGACAGAGGCGTGTATGTAGTCGTCCAATAAATTAATTTAAGCGGATTGGAAAAAAATTACAGGCTTATTTCAGCCAGATACTTGCGTTTAGATAATTTTTTTTACTTTTACTTTTGATTTGTGTTGGGCTGTAGTCTTGACAATGTGACTGATCGGCTTCTTCTGGACTAACAGGCACGGCCAGGGAGTCGCCCTCCTGTGGAAGGAACGCATGCTGGTGGCCTTCCTTCAGGTATTGAACACTTATCCTAATTCAAACTGAATGAAGCACTGCATAATCTGTAATGCATGAAGACTCATCTTGAGGGGTCTTAGTTTGAACTTTGTATTGGTCATTTTACCAAGGCATTTAGGATCCTTGTTCCCATCTTGCTGTGGATATGACCATAAAGCAGATCTATTCCGGTGGGTTCCGCTAGCACCACTGCTGGGGGCACCTGCTGGGAACATCTTATCTCGATGCAAACCGTCTTCCACTGGCATTCAGCCGGATGAGATGGCATGTCTTGAGTCATTACTGATGAGTGACTTCTATTTTGTTTTAATTTTTAAATTTGAATGTGTTACAGGTGGTGTCCAGACTGACATACAACATGTGGATCGTGGCTGCACTGTCATAGCAGTTCTAGATGTAGGTATGAGATGATATTCTCAGTCCTGAACACCGGACCATTTTTCAAAGAGGGCCAGTGACTACCCCAAGTCTGTTCCTTACGCAATGGTCCCAAAGCAATTGCTCTCTGCTGATGGTTGTACATTGGCTTTTATATAGCTTATTTCTCATCTTCAGGAGCAACAATATTTGCAGTTTGAGTGACTCAAATGTATACCCTTCATGGCTTTGTATGTGTTCCTAACGTGCATATCTTCACATGTTGCAGCTTTCGCTGATGCTTGAAGAGCAGACCAAGAAATGAAAAGATCGACTTCTCTACAAAATTTCCAGTCATGGTTCTGTCATTTACAATAAAATGAAATGGAACCAAAACGTGGCCTTATTTTTTGATCCACTTAAAGTATAATGCAATTTCCCTGAGAACTTGTTTGTTTTGCTGAAATGAACTTCTGCATGACAGAGTACAGGTCGCAGCTTGTGATTATTTCCTAGCATGGCGAGGGGCATTCGATGCTTGATGTCAAGGGTTCACAAACTATTTAATTAATTGGCTGAGTGGGTCGCTATCTAAAGCAAGTTGTTTAAAGTCAGCTCTGAGGGCACCGTTAGTTGTAGCACATGGACAACAACCTGGGGTTGAGTCTTTGAGTTTTAATATATAGCAATGAGGTGCAACGCTCATTCTGCAGCATATGTCATATCAATATAATGGACTATTTGAGCCATTGAAACTCAACTGCGCCAAATCAAATCCTTGATTGCATCGGGGGGGGGGCTCAACGGGGTGCGGCCGCCTACGTGTCGCTTTTCAAGCAATCTGCGTCTCGTTGTCCTGGCGGATGGACATGGGCGTCTGACATACCTACATGGACCTGAGCGTCTCAGGACTGTCAGGTTTTGCTTGTCTCGCTATAAACGACTTGTTGCAACGTCCACCAAACCGCAATGACAAAATCGTTGAGCAATGATTTGGTTTAATATAAACAGCAGATTAGGGTTAGATTATTCAGACATGCCTCATGGAAACTCACCATTGGCGCTCAAAGCGCTGATCCCTCATGTACTACACGATCTCACTCAAAGTCAGAAAACCGGATTGCGAGAACCTGTTTCCTCACCGACCCCACCCCAACCGGGGGCGGGTTGGGCTGGGCATGCACACAGCTCTGTGGCGTCATCAAACCCCTATCACACAAGGTTTAGGCTATTCAGCTGCATGGAAGATGTGCAAACACAGAACAATAGATAAAATATTGCATCGTAATCACAGGCCAATAATAACCGTAATAACCGTCCAAAGCAGATCCCCCCCCCTGTCAAGCAGATCTAGGGTGGGCTTCAGCGCAAAAAACACGTGTCAACTTTTGAGCTCATAAATATTTCCAGATGTGGAAATTATTGCTCGTCCTCTATAAATATATATCCATAACAAAAGACAATCAGGATATGGTGTAAATAAAACTGGCAAGGTCGAATGTTCTTATATGTAGGGTCCCAGAAGGTGTCAGTCTGTGATCTTAGCTCTTCCTGACTGACACGGATCCAGTTTTTTTTTTTTTCTCCAGCTTGAGGGAGTTTCTAGGAATGTAGCCAGCCAGTCACAGAGGAATGGGAAACTGAAGAGAGTAGGAACATTTCGCTCCCGGAGAAAGAAGGACGGTTCAGACTTCAAGCTAAAACAACCCAACATCAAACATGGTTCAGGTAAGGCTTCAATCTTTATTCATAGTAAACTAATATGAGGATTGGTCCGGTTGAAGTACTTCTAGTTACAGTCATTTCCTGTAACTTGTGCTACTATTTAACAACTTTATTCCTTGAAGTAGCCGAAGTTCAACGACTTCACACTCCACCCAAGTTTGGTTTGGAAAGATTTCATGAACGCAACTTGAGTTTCTCAGTGAAGAATATTAAGCGCATTTCAGTTTATCGCGTCGACGTTAGATCATCTTTTATTTTTCAATAATTTGACTTGGTCTGCTTAATCCATCTGAACCAAGACTACAGAATAAGTGACTATGCGCCAGCGTGTGGACCAGGAGACAGTCCTAGTGTGACAGATCTTCTCCAGGACAGAACCGGGCGGAGGTCCTAAAGCAGACCGAGGCTCCACCGTCTGCGTGGAGTTTCACGCCAGGACGTCCCGAGACGTCCTAGCGTGATCGATGGGCACAATGTGACAGACCACTCACTACAACACTGCTGTCAGAAACAGTATTTTATTCAGAGAAGAAACACATGACCGAAGATTATTGATTTCGATAGTAGAGTTAAGGCTCAGCAGAGGCCTGCTCTCCAGCCTCACCCCAGGTTAGGGCCACCAGGCTGTCCAGTAAACCTGAGCTCACGCTGCAGAATACACGCAGGAATTCGCTGATATGATTAATCGATGGAGCTCCTCATCCGAACTATTACGCTAGTAACCCAGCATTTTGGGTGTTTTAATTACAGTGTGTACCTTCTGAAATGTCCTCACAGGATGTTGTTCGATGGGATGGGATTTGAAGCATCAACAGAAAAATATTTGTCACAAAAGGCCTAGCTCTGTACATACTAAGTGTTAGTTATGCACAACTGTATTTCATAGGCCTAATAAAAGCCATGTTGGACATGCCAGATCCCCTATTAAAAGTGGAATTGCCAACTGGCTTATAACCCCACCGCAGCAGTTTACTTTTTAACCTGTTATACAAGTATGGATGCAATATAAGGAGGGCGGGGCCCAGGTTAAATTAGAGTTTTTGATACCTTGGGAACTGCCTTGTAAAACCTAAGCCTAAGATTCATGTGGATTTTCTCAAGCCAATCTATACGTTCAATAAAGCATGGTTTATGGGTCTGGAAGCACATTTAAGAGTAGGTTCGCCCTTATTGATCCATGATTGACAAAGTTGCTGAACTGAACATAACGCTATGTGTTATGGTAATTATTTACTCATTTGAAGATGGTCGTCAACCATCTAGCTATTCAGGGTTTGATTAGTTGCAGGCATATTTAACTCAATGTTGACAACTGAGACAGCTTCCAATCAAAAACAACATTTAATGATGTTATTAGCACAATTGTCGAGTAAAAGTATTTTATTCTACAAAGTTGGTAGCCTACAGACACTTTGACCTAGTGTGTGCGTGCGCATGTGTGTGTGTGCATGTGTGTGTAGATGCTTTTGACTGTCATTCACATTCCATAGTTCCGAGTCATACCAGAACGGGACACAGAGATGGACCACTGTTGTTGCTTGTGCATCAAACATGCATCAATCAAAAAGTATTATATATAAGAGATTAATGTTCTTATTTATTACATTATTAAGTACATGGTCATGGGAGTAAAATTACAGGTGTGCTCACTTTGTCATCAGATCTGTTGGTTTGTGTTAGCTTGTGCGAAAGCCTGTTTAAACATCGCTATGTTTGAATGGAATGCGGCCGGTCTTTCTGCGTTGGTGCGGCTTGTTTCCAAACTTATAGTCACCCACATCCTGCTGTATCCCACACTACAGGCTCTTCTTCTGGAATCATCCTTTATAACCACTCACCTTCTGCTTCTTTACCTCTCCGTAGTTCACAGATCTCGAGAAGGCCATCTCTACGATGGTGGACGAGTTCCACAAGGCTGGCAGTGGAGCCACTCTGAAGGCGGACGAGTTCAAGGGACTGGTCTCCTCCCAGATGCCCACATTGGCCAAGGTAAACCTCGTCACCTCACCCCCCCGGTGCCTGAACAACAGGTCAAATAGGCCTTTTCTAGACCCAGGTCTGACGCACCATTATGTCTATATCATAGCTGAATTGAATGGTGTGAATCTTTATTTGTATTGTATTTAGTCCCCTCTTTCACAAGCAAGAACCGATGAGTACAGCAAACAGTACATCGTCATCTTAACATAATTAAGAACACTGACACAGTTCAACGGCGAACTAAGCAGAGCCGACTAAATAATGATCACGACCCTATAGCTACGATACCTCAAAAGTCATGGGTCAATGGGTTTAGCTTGACGATCGAGTAGTGTGTCTGCGTCGGTGTCTGTGTCTGTGTGGGACGCACCAAGGTGTGGTTGTCAATTGCGCAACACCCTGTCTTCCCCTCTCCTTTAAGCATGTGCACTGGCCTTGCCCCGCCTACCACTGATCCCAGCTGTAAGGTGTGGTCTGACGGAGTCTGCACCACTAACACCCAGCTTATGGGAGCTGCACTCACAGATGGACTCTGATGTTTGAATAGTAGTATTTAAGGAGCAGTACGATGGCAGAATACATTCAAACACGACTCCAGAGAATGGAGATTCAGAGGGGGATATTGGAGACATTTTTAATACCCTCAAGTATCAAAACAGAGCGTACATTCTCAATGTGAGCCCACTCCATGCTTGGTGCATGATCCTGTTTGGGTTCATCTCAAACAGCCGTGGTTTTAGTTGTCCAGCGCTGCTGTAGATACGATTCAACCGTTGGAAAGAGAGAGCGAGATACTGAGACTAAACCAAAAGACGTCCCCTCCCTCTCCACTTCCTCCCTCCCTTTGTCCTCTCCCATTAAAGTCTTGAGTTTCACTCACCTTGGATTGACTGGTGAGCAGGTTCTCCTGAACCTTTCATGGAGCGGAAACGGTCTAAAATCGATGTAGTCTCATACAGAGGCGGTCACAGTCGAATAGAAACAGATGTTCTCACTGTGCATTTCATTGACTAATAGCTGACAGATGGCTATGGTATTTCAAAGGAATCAATCAAATAATAACTCTTAAATCTTAGCTTATCAACTTTTTAGAAACACTATCAATGTTGGATCTCGTTGATCTCGCAGTTGACACACAAATAAGTAATATTGTTTGGTTAGTTTTGGAGTTTAGGGTGTCAACCTTTTATCAAGCTTTTTTTAATAAAATGAACACCCAACCCTGTTCCATACAGACCGTTGGCACGGACGCAGGATGGAGCGACATTCTCCAGAAGATGGGCGTGTCTGGCGACGGGGAGGGCGTGTCCTTTGAGCGCTTCTGGAGTCTGATCCAATCACAAGCCACCCAACAGCACGGTCTGCTCAGCCTCGACAAGGTGTCCAAATGCAGCTGCATCGTGCTGTAAGGGCCCGGGATCCGGCACCTTTACCATCTATTCATCTCGGCTTAGCCATCCCAGCCTTTAACCATCAGGCCGTCCGCAGTATCCCATTAGTCCCAGGAGAGGACTAGCTCCCTGCCAGAGCCTGTACAATTCGCCCATTCTGATTTGCAATAGTGAATGGCACCAGTTTCAGATGTTTACACTTTTAATTTTCCAAAAATACAAAAACCTAATTTACAAGACATTACAACATATATTGCGACAAACTATTTAACCAGAGAGAGCCATTCCTGTGTTATAATTTGGTTTGGTTTCTCTATAATGTAGGCTTTCAGCATCATGAACTACACCCTTTCTCCGTGTCTGAAATACAGCGACTACAATTTCTTTACATAAACATATCTGAAGTAAGCATTCTGGTTAATTGGAAGCAAACCTTTTCATTACATGTTCATTAAATGACATCCAGCAATAATCAAGTTTACAGTATTTTCTTTACTTGAGCATTAAAGCTTTCGGATAGAGGTATATTCTGATTAACCCTGAAGAAATAAACAACAGATCTTGCATATTGGAGTTCAACTCAAATGCAATTTGGGATTATCTCATGTGTTAGAGTTGAATGAAAGACTAACTAATTCCTTCGCCAAATTTGTGTACAATAGAAAGTTTTGATTTGCATTGTGTTTGTTCTTTTGCTCCTCAATATGACTTTTAATCTGTATTTATACAACGATGTTATCTGTGTACTGGCCAATGTGACACCATAGGATACCTTACACCATTTATTAAATAAACATTTGAAGAAAGTAAAGTAGCCCAAAGAATTTATTTTTGGTTTAAATTATATGGATGTCATCAAGCTTTATAATTTCATCAAATGTGGCAATATGAAGATATTACTGCAAAGGTTTCGTACAACACTTGATACTCATAGACATGCCTGAATATTAGTTTGGGCAAATTTGCATTTTTGAATTGTTTATACAGTTTCTTGATATGAAACCTTTCTTTGAATACTCAATTACATCCTGCACCTCTATTTCATTAAAGACACACACACAATTATATTTTTGTAATCTTATTTACTGTGTTTACAAATGCATAAGCCTCACCATACAAGTTATCGTTTCACTTATTTAAACGTCATAATGCATCAGGTGCTTATTTAAAGCCCCAGCCTCACAAGAAGCACTGCATCCATGTCTGACAGATATATCAGACATGAGCTGGTGGGGTGGTATGTAATCTAAACTGTATCACACAGAGGCAAAAACATTAAACTGCAACACGTATTCTCACTCAGCATTTCGTTAAAGGGGACATATTATACCACCAGGTGTGAGTGTGATTAGCCTTACAAGCCGTTTCGAAAATCTGCCCCATATGACATCACTAGTGGGCGTGTCCACCTAGATCTGTGCTGGATAGATCAGTCTACCAGCCTACCCAGTGGACTGAAGTAAACGTTGCTCATCTATCCAGCACAGATCTAGGTGGACACGCCCACTAGTGATGTCATATGGGGCAGATTTTCGAAACGGCTTGTAAGGCTAATCACACTCACACCTGGTGGTATGATAGGTCCCCTTTAAGGGTCGGCAAACTTTTCTTTTTAAAGGGAATTTTTTTATTAGAAATGGGGTGTGGATAGCTGGTAGCTAGTTTCAGTCCATGTTTGTGCACTAGTATCATTGCATCATAGAAATATCAGCCTAACCCTGAATTTGAAAATGAAAATGAAATAACAACACTAGTAAACATTTCAAACGATATATTTTATAATTCTGACTGTCTAGTTAAGTCATAAGTAGCCTTGTTAAATTGATTCCAAGAAACACTTGGGGCAAAATATATATTAGCTTTTTCTACGAAAAATGAAAAAAACTTGCTGGAATGAGATAATCAAACCCACCCTACCTTTCTCATCCAGTTGAATGGGATTTTTCTTCTTTTTTTTTTTCTTCCTCTTCTTTGGTTCCATAGCTAGGTGATCTAAGCACACTACACGCTCATAAGCTCTTTCGCTCAGAAAATAGGTACCAAGATAGTCTCTATGGTTGACTTTTGGTCTACAACAAGTATAGGACAATTAATCCCATCATTATTAATTTCGGGTTATACATTTTTTTTTTCCATTTGTTGGTCAGGTTAGGAATCCAGAGAAAAGAAGTGCCTGTAGTGAGTGTAACATACTGCATATCATAATTCACCTATGTTGTTAAGTGTTGTTCTATTGTATGCATATCGTTTACTGCCTTGGTTGTTCAGGGATCGCTGTCCCTTTAATTGTTAGGAACGTCTCATGACGTGGAGCCCGATGCAGGATTTGTTTTACATGCAGCGCATTTTCACTATGGTTTTCTAACAAAATATACAAGTCACGCATTCGTGTGCTCAACGTGAAAAATTGTCTTTTTCCATTTAATGCAATTTCCACACTGGTGACCCCAATGTTAGTCTGCTGGACATATCCAGAGACACAACACGACACTACCATGACCGCGAACGCTGTTACTCTCAAACTCCCCGAATTCTGGGAAACGTCGGCATCGGCATGGTTCGCCCAGACCGAAGCGCAGTTTGCGTTGCGGGATATCACCGCAGATACGACGAAGTACTACTATGTTGTGTCAGCTCTCCGAAATTCAACAGCATCCAGAGTGGTGAGCCTCTTTAAAAATCCTCTGGCAAGGGAGAAGTATACAGGTGGACCCAAAGTCCACCTGTTGAAAACGTTTGAAATGTCGGACGCTGAGAAAGCCAGGAGGCTTTTCTCACTTCGGCGACAGCAAACAGTCTGAGCTCATGGACCATATGCTGGATCTCATGGGTGAGCACGGACCCAATTTTCTTTTCATTCAGGTTTTCCTGCATCAGCTGCTTTCCCAAGTGAGAGCTGCATTAGCCAACACCACAATCACTGACGGAGACTGGCTGAAGAGGCTGATCAATTCTTCCTGGTGCTTTTTCCCACGCACATCGCTGCTGTGACACTGGACGACTCCACGCTCATCGCTCCTACCACTTCTCGCCGGCAGCAGTCTTCTGACCCCCAGCAGACTTCAGGCCCCCAACAATCTTCAGGCATGGGTTTTTACCATGCATAGTTTGGACCGAAGGCTCTTAAATGCCATCCGCCATGCAGTTTCGGCGGGTTGGGAAATGCCCGGGCCAGCGCTCTGTAGTGGCTATGAGCGTCGGCCGCGCTGGCAGGCTGCTTTTCGTCCGTGACAGGATCTCCGGATGACGATTCCTGTGCGACACGGGAGTACAGAGGAGCGTCCTGCCTGCATCCCGTTTGGACATGGTGACCAACGGCCACGGCCCCCCTATGCAAGCTGCTAATGGTAGCCCCATCCATACATATGGAACGAGGTACATTGAATTGTGTTTCGGGGGGCAACGGTTTGGCTGGGACTTTGTTACAGCTAAGGTCTCGGTGTGCGCATGGACTGTTGGTGGATGTGAAGAACCGCCATTTGATTGACGTGTCACGTTTTGTTCCTATGCATGCACGCTCAGTGGGGCTGACTAACGGCGGTTCCATACGACGCATGCTTTCCCCCTTAGATGACTTCCACCATCTGCTTGCCGGTTTCCCAGCCCTCACTCCCTCAACCCTCAACTTTCTCTGCGGCTGCCATGAGGCATGGTGTGGAGCACCATATTGCCACTACTGGTCCACCCGTCTACGCCCGTGCTCGGCGCCTCGACCCGACCAAGCTTGCCGTTGAAAAGGCTGAATTTGCAAACATGGAACGCCTGGGTATAGTCCGACGGTCCAACAGCCTGTGGGCCTCACCCCTCCACATCGTCCCCAAACCTGGCGGCGGCTGGCGCTGTGTGGTGACTACCGGCGGCTTAATGAGGCAACAACGCCTGACCTTAGCCAGTCCTGAACATACAGGATTTTTCGGCACACCTGGCTGGTATTGTGATTTTTTCCAAGGTGGACCTTGTCCGGGGACATCATCAGGTCCCTGTACACCCACTGGATATTCCCAAACCAGCAGTGATCACGCCGTTTGGTTTGTTTGAGTTCCTGTGAATGCCGTTCGGCCTTAAAAACGCAGCTCAATCTTTTCAATGCCTCATGGACTCTGTTTTACGGGAGGTGCCTTTTCTTTTTGTACTTGGATGACATCCTAGTGGTGAGCACGTCCAAATCTCAGCACCTGGAGCACCTCTGGACACTTTTTGAACGGCTCAGCCAACATGGGCTAATTGTGAACCCCGCCAAGTGGTCTCTCCATCATCGATTTCCTGGGACACAGAGTCAAAAAGGATGGTGCAGCCCCTCTACCATCAAAGGTGGAGGCAGTCGCACAGTACCCATGCCCACTCACTGTCAAGTCCCTGCAGGAGTTCCTCGGCATGGTGAATTTTAACCACCGTTTCATCCCTCAAGCCGCCCACCTCATGCGGCCCATGCATTAGGCCTTGCAAGGTAAGCCCAAGCACACTGTGGAGTGGACTGAGAGCAGGGACAAGGCTTTTGTTGCCACTAAGGCAGCCCTGGCGAACACCACCATGTTGGCACATCCTTCTCCCACAGCCTCCATCGCCATCACCTCGGACGCCTCGGACCACGCTGTCGGTCTCGTCTATGACCAGTTGGTAGGCGGGCCCAGGCAGCCACTTTCCTTCTTCAGCCGTCAGTTGCGCCCCAGCAAGCGGAAGCACAGCACTTTCGACCTAGAGCGGCTTGGTCTCTACCTCCCCATCAGACACTTTTGTTCCCTGCCGGAAGGTCGACACTTCACAGCTTTTGTCAACCACAAGCCGCTGACTTTCGCCATGGCCAAGGTGGCTGAGCCGTTGTCTGCCCGCCAGCAACGTCATCTGTCCTACATTTCGGAGTTCAACACGGATTTACAGCACGTTGCCAGTAAGGTCAACCAGGTGGCGAACTGCCTGGGATGGAGACAACAAGTTTTTGATGCCATCCATGGTCTCTCCCACCCAGGTTCAAAGCGTCACAGAGATGGGTTGCGGCTAAGTTTGTTTCGCACAGCCTCAAGAAGGACATTAGGGACTGGGCTAACACCTGTCTTGAGCGCCAGCGGGCCAAAGTGCAGCGCCACACTAAAGCCCCATTAGAGTTGTTCCCGGTGCCGGAGAGACCGTTCGACCATGTAAACGTGGATCTGGTTGGCCCTCTGCCCTCCTCTCATGGTCTCACCTACCTGTTGACCATGGTTAACAGGACCACGCATTGGCCTGAGGCTGTGCCACTGACGTCGCTGGCGTCTGTCGAGATGAAACTGGCATTTATCAGCACCTGGGTTGCCCGTTTCGGCACTCCTCTGGCCGGGGCGTGCAGTTTACATCTGAGCTGTGGAACGCTGTCGCACAGAGCCTCGGAGTGAAACTCCACCACACGGCCACATATCACCCACAGGCTAAAGGACTCTGTGAGCGATTTCATAGGTCGATGAAGGCTCCTCTTCGTACCAGCCTCAAAGACAGCAGCTGGGTCGACAAGCTCCCGTGGGTACTGCTTAACAAGACTGCGCCAAAGTAAACCTACAGTCCTCCTCTGCAGTGCTTGTTTATGGCCAGCCGGTGCGGGTTCCAGGAGATTTAGTCCCTGGCACCACCGTTCCTTGGTCTGCCACTCTCCAGTGGTCCACACTACTGGACAATGCAAGGCTTTTCACACCTGTCCCCACTTCCCGTCACGGTCTCCCTTAGTCGCACATCCCTGCTGGGCTTCGGACGGCTGACTACGTTTTCATTCGCCACGACGCCCACAGGGGACCGCTTCGCCCGCCCTACTTCTGATTTTTGGAGACAGGGGAAAAACATTTTGTGGTGGACATTGGCGGCAGACCGGAGCGACACTCAATTGACCGCCTCAAGCCAGCTCACTTGGACATGGCCAGGCTCATTTAATTGGACACAGTCATAGGTGCAAGATAATAGGGACAGCACCAGGATGAATTTCCATTTCTTCCCATTTCTTGGAGTAAGTAAAATAAGACTAGGAGTCAGCGGAGTGAAAGAGACCGCTAACCAATGCTTGACACTAGCGATTATGTTGCAATCCCAGCTAATATCAGGGAATTAAGAATGGCAGATGTTACCAGTACTCTTTTGTAGAATGATTAAGTAGAGGATGGTGGTGGAAATCTGAAGTACTCAAATTCAGGGACAGGCTGAGCTCTCTGCAGGGGGAGCAACTGGTCCAAAGGGACTCCAGGATAGGTTGCTAACGTTAGATCATGCTAGTTGCAGCTTTTAAAGCATTTAAAGAATAAGGATCCCAAGGAAGTCTTAATGGACCTGGGGCCGTATTCACAAAGCATTTTATCTTACCGCTAGGAGTGCTCCTAACTCGCTCTAAAACATTTTACGAGTTTTTTCTTAAAAGTTATTTACCAAGCCGCTAAGGCCTACTCTTACGAAGGATAAATCACTAAGAGTGACGCGCCGTTGCTATGGATTACGTCGATTCTCGTGCACGAGTTTAGAAGCGTTCAGTGCGGTGATTGGTTGTTCAGACGAGCCCACTAAATCGCCGAAAAACAAGGAAATAGAGGCTAGAAATGAATTCCTATCAAGTAGTTATGGACAGTGCAGTTAGCAGAATACACGCATGATGACAAGTTTGTGCAGACCACGATAATGACGTTTTAACCTGCACGTTCAAGAGAGAGAAAGCAAACAATAAAAATACGTAAAATTGAAAAAATTGAAAGAAAATAAATGTTATGAACTACACAAATGTGTGTCGACTGATTTGTGCCAAGGTGTTTACCTAAAATGTGTAGGCCTATAGGATTCACTGGGATCACTCTGCTATGAAAAAGCATAACAACATAATAAGGAACTGCAGATACCCTGTGCTCAAAGAAAATATCATGAATTATTAGACTTCGGGTTAGCATAATTTATTTTTCTAGACCCAGGTCCTATCGTAATCCAATTCTCATAACTATTTTTGAAGAACCTGATGATAAATGGAACATTCAACGTTCAACTCACCGGAACACAACATGACATATTCCTTGAGTAGGCTATTGACAGCACTCCTGTGTAAACACTGAGCTGCAGCTCAGTTATGGTTGCTTCATGCCACACCTTCCGAATCACCCTCTTCTTCCGGTCTTTTCCCAACTGTGTCATTGCTGGAAAAATCAAAGGCATAACAAGGTTCTGTACAAATCCTAACAATCCTTAGGTATTCATAGTGCAGCTGGTAGGCAATCACAAAACCAAGGAGAAACAACAGCGATAAGTTACCTTTTTTTCGGTCCTCGTGAAAGTACCAAATCCGTTTCTGCGCTTTTTCGTTTATTTTGAAATCGGCAAATAGCTGCTCCAGGGGGTCCTTGTAGAGGGCCTTGTCTTCCTTGTCCATGAAGCCGTAGTAGAGAACCTTGTATGCAGGGAGAAGCCTCTTGGTGCTAATGGCAACATCATAAGCCAGCGATGCAAAACAAACCTTTTGGGAGCTGTAGCCTACTAGGAATTCCCATGAACTCGCATATCTCATTTAGGTACGCCAACTGAGAAAAGAGAGAACGAGCACATCATTTCCCCTATCCAAAGGGCTTAAGAAAGATACATACATACAATGACAGTAGGCTAGGTATGAAAAAATGTTAATAATGTAGATAACGTATGCCTTTAGATCTAGAATACACTTCTAGAAAATGCACTCTCCCAACAGGTAAGTGTAGCAGGCAGCAAATATATATAATGTAAAGATGAAATTATCAGGGTATCAAGTCAAATTTAAGACTTTTTAAGACCTTTTTAATACCACCTTGAATGAAATTTAAGACCTAAAACACGCGATGATGGGGGTTGGCAACAGACACAAGCCAACTTCGGAAACGGACATCTTCCAGCCAACTGTCCTTGAATTCGCACCTACCCATTGTCGCAGACTAGCTAGCAAGCACGCAGATAATCGTTTATATATGCAGCTAGCAAGAAAGAAGCCTCTCTAAATGTCCTTCCTGAAAAGTCCCACGAGAAAAATAGAAAAATATATAGTCCTGCCCCGACAAATTTAAAACCTTGAGTTACAGTATTTAACACCAGCATATGACATCTGTAACAAATTTAAGACTTTTTAAGGCCTTAAATTTAGAAACATGAATTCAAGACTTTTTAAGGATGCGCGGACACCCTGTTAGTGTAGAGGAAAGCATTGCAGTCAGTAGCATTGCATCAAAAATGTAATATTATTAACTAACCTGGTCTGTGGCCCATTGATGATCGGAATGTAGATCACTGAACAGCTTCTCCAGATGACTACTGAAAGGAGCTGTAAAAACCTTTGCAGCGTTGTGAATGTGGTGACAACTGTCACCATCAACATCGAGAAGGTTTGGGCAGTGGTCTTTGCGAACTCTTGCTTCCAACCCCATCCTACAGCCTCGCATTACACCGCAGGAGTCCATTAGCATACTGACAAGATTGGACCATGGGATGTTGTTATCCCTAAAAAACTTGACCAGCAACTGCTCAAGCTTGACAGCATTAACCTTAAATACCTCCAAAGAGCCTAGGTGTTCCACTTCAAACGTGTTCCTGTCTAGGTTGAAGAAGCTTACCAGGATGGTAAGCACTTTCTTATCACCGTTGGTAGTACTCTCATCGAGGTTGATGGAAAATGGATACTTCCGTGTATGGGTGAAGATCCTCTCAGAAAAAGTAAACCCCAATCCATGCACCATTTTATAGGCTGCTGATGTGCGTGACAGCTTC
>OOFH01053796.1:0-10607 GCA_900323355.1 Merlangius merlangus | reverse complement strand
ACAGGGCTCTGGCTGCACACTGACACATTCACTGCATGTTGGGCATGAGCTGCATTTCTTCTCAGACTCGTCATGTGACTATCCAGCCTCTCCTGAACCTCCGCTGCGGTCCACAGTTCAGGGGACTTCAACTTAAATGACATGGCGAGACTGGGGTCAGAGCAGTGGGTAATGAACATCATGACCACCTCAGTACTGGGGTCCTCAACGCCCTTTCCACGCCTACGGAGGCACTCATCAGCAACATCAACAGCCTTGTTAAGGCGGATCCAGTAATCCATCATGTCCTCACCAGCCCTCGGGGTAGTGCTGTAAAAGTCTTTCATAGGGAGGCTCGAGAACGTAAGCTCACTGAAGTTGCGCTTTAGTATGTCAAATACAGCTTGTGGGAATTCACTAGAGCCTAACTCAGGGTGGCTGCGAAGAGACACCTTCACCACATCTCTCGCTTTACCAGTCAGTCTTGCCATAATCAAATCAACCACCTCAGTGTGCGTACTGCACTTCATCCTACTTAGATAACACTTCATCATGTCCTCCCATTCATGAATGGAGAACGTATCCGTGTGGTCACCCCTGAAGTATGGTGGGGCTTTAGGGTCTGACTGCACAATCACCTTCAGCTGGGATGGATCAGTATGGCCAAGGGATTGGTGGCTCGAGGACTGGGGCAGAGTACTACTGGGCTGGTGCATGGTATTGAGGCTGGCTATAATGCTATCGCCTATCTGTTTGGCCAAATCAGCTACTAGGCCACCCAACGACTCTATGGTAACAACCTGGGCAGGCTGAGGGGCTGCGGGTGCCATGGGCGTAGAGCTGGCGGCGGGACCTACTGGTAAACTAAAACCTGACTTGTCAACAGAGTACTCTTGATTACCAGGGGCTACTGGCCTACCCCTCCCAAAACCAAACGGAATGACCCTCTGGCCCCTCCCCAACCCAAAAGTGACGTAACGCAGGGCCCTGACCAGCCAAAATATTTTCACTGAAAGAAACCCCACTGGACATCTTACAGAATGAGAAATGTGACACTCGAACAAAAACAGAAAATAATAGTCTTGGGGACTAAAACACCTGCACAAAACACAAAATAACATAAAAAGCACCTCTACAAGTACAAAGACCCTTCCCGAATACACACAGTAAGAGAGAGACTAAACATCAAAAAACACTCCCAAAAAATAACCCCAATGTCAAACAGAAGGCATAAAAAAAATAATATATATATATATAATTATTTAATTTTTACACACCCAACTATCGCAAAATGGCGCAGTATTTACTCCCCCTTCGAGCACTCTTAACGACTACCGTGTACCTCACGCGCAATCAGCGCTTACAAGACCAGGGTGCAGCGCAGACAGCGGCGCATACGGAGATATGATGAAGATAGGGCCGAGCAGCAGAGCAGAGCAGGGCAGGAAACGGCAGGCGTACCCCGTTGACCAGGCAAGCGATGATGGTCGGCAATCGGACGGGTCAAACGGCACCAAGTGTGACCGGTTGATTCTGCTTTGTGTTTTTTTTTAAATGAAAGACGTGACCCGCGATCTCTGTCCGGTCTCGGGAACTCCGACGTCCATTTATTGGTTGCTCGCTTCCCAAGGGAACCAGAACAAAGGCAAATACATACAATATTATAACAAAATGATTGAAATCAAAGAAATAAGAAAGAAAGAAAGAAAAACAGCTTCCTCTTAGAACGTGACCTTGAAAGAACTCCAACTCCTCTATGAAGCACACAGAGGGGGAGGCGAACTAGCATGACTACAGAAAGGTCAGGTCTATGCTAGCTCACCGCAACAAAATACAAAGTTCCCCAAAACACTGAAATCTGCATGAATATTTAAACCACACTTCAATTGAACAATGTATAATCAAAATAACTAATATAAAGAATGGTAAACTATAGGATGGTCAACGATTTGATCATAAAATTAACACCTCTTCCCAATGGAACCAGAACAAAGGGAAGAGGGCAAGGGGGCACGGGAAACTTATGGGGTTCTCAGGAATGTGGGCGGGAGCACAGAAGGAGGAGGCGCCAAATCAAAGAACAAAATCAAATAGAAAGGAGCACATAAGGGGGCAAAGAAAGCTACACTTCAGGTAATAAAACAAAACTAAGGCAATTTTGTGTAATTATAATCTAAGAGATATGACACCCTGTTACACTTGGGCCTAACACAGAAGAACACACCATAATAGGCCTGTTTAGTAAGCAGGATTTGATGCCGCATTCCTACACTAAAATATAATTCAATGTGGATGTAATCCAAGTATTCAGAACACAATACTCTGGAAGATTGAGTGATGAAACGGAATACATTACATATTACATTTTTTGGCATGTATTCTGTATTCTGTAACTGGATACATTTTAAGAGTAACCTTCCCAACACTGACCAGTTGCTCCCAGCTCTAGACAACAAACGCCTGCTGCCCGAAATGCCTCTCCAATGCCTGGTCAGGGCCTGAAGGTACCGCTGGTCTGCTGGGGCCAGGTCCAGGAGCACCTTCACCGCCGTCCCCTCAAACGCCAGAGCAAGGTGGTTGGCTGACTCTTCTACACCCCAGCTGCAATGTAGCGCAGAAAGCCGGAACTGCGCCAGGTAAGGCTCCAGCTACGTTGCCATCGAAAACTTTTGAGAGAGCGAGTGAGAGAGACTAGTAAGAGAACTCTTGGAAAACTCTTACTTGTATGGGAACTTTGCTCGTCTGTCTTTAATTTCTCAATAACCCTTTTATTGAAATCTGGAAAGTCCCGTTTGAGTTTTTCTCTATAGCATAGCCAGAGCATTGAGGCGATCTTGTGCCGTAGTGTTCTTAAGGAGTCTTTATCCTCCTTAAAGGTG
Organism: Merlangius merlangus; assembly: GCA_900323355.1. Classification (NCBI taxonomy): domain Eukaryota; kingdom Metazoa; phylum Chordata; class Actinopteri; order Gadiformes; family Gadidae; genus Merlangius; species Merlangius merlangus. The sequence goes on along the minus strand of OOFH01053796.1, from coordinate 7,749 downwards.
GAGAAGCATCTCTCTGATTCTGCTGTTGACATTGGTGTGGTGATAAGGATCTTGAGAAGACGTACAGGTTTGCCGAATGTGTCTTGCAGGTTATTTCCCATTAGAACCTGAAATAGAGCTGGTGCTCCACTGCACCCCTTAAAAGGGGAAACATTATGAAAACAGCACTTTTCCTGGGATTTGGGGTGTTGTTGTGGGTAGATGGTGCTCCCACACGCATACAAACTTTGAAATAAGTCCGTACATGATTTTTTGAGTGAGATAAGCATTCCTGGAAGCAGCCCGTCTCCAGCTACCAAACTAGCGAGTCAGTTTCGGCGCCCCCTCCTACGTAGGAAGGGGGCACATTTGGAATTACCTCCCACTTTCCCACTCCCCTCCAATCAGAGCATCGCTAAGATTTTGAGGACCAGCGGACGAGCAGCTCCGGCGGGGAGAACTCGGACCTAGCCCTGCAGCTAAGCTCCGGGAGTACAATCCCTTTCTCTAGCGCCAAGCTCACCCCGCCGGAGCTGCTGCCGAAGGGAAGTCGGGAGGAGGAGACATGGAGTAGAAAGAGATTGTACTCACGGAGCTGAGCTGCTGGACACCCGCTGAGTTCCCCCAGCCGGATCTGCTAGTCCGCTGGAGCTGCCACCTAGGTTCTGCCCCAGTTCAGCTCCTGGAGTACAACGCCCGAGCTGCCGGACTGCGGCCGGAAGGCTTCGATGGCGGCCGGCAGCTCCGGCGCAGGGAGCTCGGAGGCAGTCCGGTAGCTCAGCTCCCGTAGTACAATCCTTTTCTTCTCCATGTCACGGTTCATGGACTTCAGAGAGTCAATGCCAAAGTTCCTTCCCCCCAATTCTTCTCAACCATGGCCGAGATATCCCCCACTATGAGTCTTTACTTGTGGAAGTACCAGAGACGTCAGACAGTCTTTATTATAAATAATATCATCCGAGGCGCACATAGCTTTTGGCCGTGACATTACATTATATAAATACCTGTATATAATACTATTATTATGGTATATTATATAATATAGATGTAGAGCTCCAGGAGTCAGCAAACGGCAACAATCCCTTCTCCTCCGTGCTGTGGTTCAGTCTGACAGCTCATTGGTCAATGGGCAGCAGCTCATTTGCATCAACGCTACAGACAACAGAAACAGCACATTCTGAAGGGACTGAAACAGAGGGGAATAGTGGTAGACAATTTTTTCCTAAAAGCTATTTTCAGCAAACAGCTTCAAAAACATGTTTTCTGGAACTCAAATACTATGTTTACTTGTTGGGAAAACACCATAATATGTCTCCTTTAAGTCATCATGCTCATAGATCATTGACAGTTCTGTTTTAAGTCTGGCTTTGTCCAACATGGGATAGGCATCCACCGTGGTTTCCAGCACTGAATCTGGGACTTTTCTGCTGTGTTGTGGGAACAAGTCACATTGCAACAGAGTAGCACTGATGAGATGCTTTGTGAAAGAAAACCTCTCCTTGGCATGGCTCATAATGGTGTCACAGACCTATGAAATAAAAACCACAGAAAACATGTCCCAGTTCAACAATACAATAAAATCATACTCCTACCAGTTATTTTTTTAATAGAGCTTACAGTAATAATAAAAAAGCATGAATGTGGAAAAAAAAGAGTCTGCATTCTCCAGTATATATACAGTATGCATAGTATGTCTAATAATGACAACTCTGAATACAAAAATGTGCAAACAAACACAAATACATATAGGCTAGTGGAATAAATAGAAGTTGCTTACCTCTAGCATGGCTAACTTCACAGTTGTTCATATGCACTCTTGCTCGCTCGTGTTTTTTTTATCCATTCTGACAGATGTTTCAGGTCAACCCTGTCTGGGTCCACGAACTATCACACACACTTGTTTTAAAAAGTATATAAGGAAAGCCAAAAATTGCATTGGCATACCCACAGCTAGTTAGCCAATCCTGAACCAAACTCTGGAAAAACTTCTCTTTTAGGCTCTATCCTTTTCTCTTGCTTGTTAGGTTATGTTCACTTCTGGCTTTTCTGGTCCGAGTTCTTTTACTTGCAATTGTTCTGCAAATGTTCTTTCGAAGGGATTCATAAGCAAAGACTTAACTGAATTTGGGGCAAGCTGAACTCACAGTTAAACAGTGGTAGCAGTGCTAAAGTCGCTATGTTGCTGATCTCTGAGGTAATGGAAAATGCACGGTTACGTGCAGTGATTGGCGAAATGATGTACTTTTCTGCTTCGCAACCAGGCAACCATTGGCTAAAAATTCAGGCTTGTTGGGCTGAGCGAACTGGCGCCCCAGGGAAGACACCTATCGTACTTCACGAAAATGATAAGTTGAACATGAAAGTGAATGAAGATATAATTATGGAGGATTCTAAAGATATTCTAGATAAGTAAATGCATTATTCGAATGCAATTAACGTAGATTATTTCTCAAATTGAGAAAGATTATTAAAAAAAACAAATTAATTAAAACAAATTAAAAAAAACAGGGAGGCAGGTCGGTGGGAGGGCGACTCCCCAGCTCCCTCTATAGGCGAGCTGCCACTGCTCTTGTGACGTAATTTCCTGGCTTGCAGCACTTATAGCGTTCCCAATTGTCATTGACTAGTCATTGTTAGCTTAATTAGCGTCTTTAGCAAACCAGCTTGAAAACAAACAACAGAACTCAGTAATGTAAACATATGTGCTTTACATCCAAAGAGACTTTGCGTATGCTTTTCCGTTGTTGCTAGAAAGCTAGATACTGTTTGCTCTCAGCGTTGTGCAACTTTTTGAATGGAAAAATTAAGAAGCTATTTTGCAATGCATCGATGCTTCCAGGACGTCTAAATGTTTGGTGGGAATAAACTGAATTAAAGCCTAAAAACGAACAAAAGAACTGCATACTGACACATAAAACCTTACCATGCTGCCTGCTATACCCTCTTGCGACCCAAACTTAAAAACTTAAAAAACCCCACTGATATTTTTACTCCCCACAGATATCTTAGCTGCATGCATCCAAAGCCCGCTCAAACTTTATTTTCAGTATAATTTAACTACAAACAGGCAGAAATCTGAATGCTTCCGATGCCAAAACCTGTGGCCTACAGTTTCTGCATTCGTATGCAGATAAATATTTATCGAGAAAACCTTCACTTTCCAGAATTCCATTGTACAGCCAGCGGCCGGAGTTGTTCATCGACCATTCTCTGTTATCGACCTACCAAAGCAACTTGGCCTTCAACTAAGATGCACAGCAAGGTGGTGCTGTCCTTCGCCTGGTTTCAACACAAAGCAAAACTATAGAATTCTGTTCAACCCAACCTATAATCAAACGCATTCTTGTCCCAGTCTGCAGCAAGTAGTACTTGAGCGATTATAGAAAAAATATATACTTGTGAGTGTTATGAAAAACAACGCTAGAAAGTCGAGAAAATGACACGTCAAAACAGCAGTGGCCTATTGATGATTGGTGCTGATGTGACGCAACAGTTTGTAAAAGTTGCACTTTGCGCCTCTCAATAAAAGTACTCTCACTCCTTCCCTTGGCTTATGCTGGAGGGGAGACCTTGTCACAAAAGGTAAAGCTGAGCAACCCATGCACACATATGATCATGGTTGGTTAACACAATGCTACATTTCTGTATATGCCTACTTGATAAAATTACATAATGTCTATGTTGAAATATAATGCACTCTTTTTTACTTCTTTAATTTGATTTTCATAATAGCTCCCGTTTGCTGGAAGCACAATGATAGATAATACATTTACAAATACAAATTGGTTAAAGGTATGAGCCAAAAGTGAAGGGGCTCAAAGTATATTATATATTGTGTTGGTTTAAAGCTGGTCACATCTTTATGGCATATGTTGCAATTAAAATTTATGATTATTAATGTCCTATTATTATTTTTATACAATTGAGTACAATGAATGAGTAAGGTGAGCTTGCAAAAGATCTCAATGCACAATGAATAATTCAACATAAAACAAAAGGAAAAATGAATAGTCTAATTGTATAATATCTGTTTGTTTTTGATGTGTTTCCTGTTGTTGTCTTTTTGCAGCATTATGTTAGTATGTTATAAGTTGTGGTAAATATTTGAATAGCGCATTTGGAGTATGGGGAAAGGCAATTTCGGTCCTCTATGTAACTACTCGTTGCTCGGTCCGTCTGGCAATAAAGTTCACTTTGACTTTACTCACAAAGATGAACAATGATATGATATGAGTGATATTCACTATTTATTGTAATCAGATCTTCACATCCAAAAAATATTACAAGACAATTAGTTAAACAATAAACAAATATACTTTTAAGACAATGCAACTTTAGATGGAATTTAAATATGAAAACGCATACCAATATGCCCTTTTTGCTGCTCAAATGATCTTGCAGGTAAAACAAAAAATAAGCTTCATAAATAATATATAAATGGAACCTAGCAACCCTTGTTTCCCTCTGCTTTTATTTTCCCAGTTTCAAAGTATGGAGAACCAGACATGGAGTGGAGACGTCTTACTCCTGGAGGGGTTAAAGGTCACCCAACAGTATTCCTTTCCTGTCTTCTTCCTCTTGCTTCTTTTATACATCTTCATCATGGTGTCCAACATTGGCCTGACAGTTCTTATCTGCATGGAGAGGAGCCTCCACCAGCCCATGTATCTGCTCTTCTGCAACCTGAGTATCAACGACGTTTTGGGAGCTACAGCAATCATACCTCACTTGCTGAGCAACATATTTACAGCAAGTGCCAACCGCTACATTAGCTACATAGGGTGTGTCATTCAAGCATTTTTCTTTCATCTCCACATTGGCACATCACTGTCTGTTCTGATGATCATGGCTTATGACCGACATGTGGCTATATGTAACCCCCTGCAATATGCCATCATAATGACCAACAAGATGCTTCTGAAATTGAGTGTATTTGCATGGGCCGTGATCATATTCATGGTGGGGATCCTTATAGGCCTCTCTGTCCGTCTGTCTCGCTGCAGGAGAAAAATATCATACCCTTTCTGTGACAATGCCTCTTTATTCAAGCTTTCTTGCGATAGTATCCTGATCAATAATATTTACGGCCTTGGGTACACTGTTGTCTTACTGGGTTCATCTCTTGGCAGCACAGTGCTAACCTATTTAAAGATCGCCATTGCATGTTTGACAAGTAAAAACCGGGTGTTAAACAGACGTGCCCTGCAGACCTGCACCACACATCTTGCTCTGTACCTCATAATGATGGTGTCAGGTCTCAGTTCAGTTGCTCTGCACCGTTTTGCTTATTTGGCAGAGCAAGGGAAAGTGGCTTCCATATTAATTATGGTAGTCCCTCCTGCTCTAAACGCTGTGATCTATGGGCTGCAAATTAAACAGATAAGGCAGAAGATTGTTGCCTTGTTTAATAAGAACAAAGTTACATTAATGGAAATGCACTAAGCATTTGAAAGAGCAGATCAAGGGCCTACTTTGTAATATGCCAATAGTCTTTATCTTTCTTCTTTATTTTTTATATTTGTTCATTATTTAGGAGTTTTCTGAATTGCCAACGATAGTTTGTTGCTTTGGTAAACATGCTATTTGAAATAAATGAAAAAGTTTAAATGATTGAGTGACATGGAGCAGACAACCACAGGTTTGTGAAATGATTCACAAAGATGTATCAATTGACTCGTGTTGACAGTCAGCAGGAAGCCATAACACATTGAGTTTGTGATCACCCTGCAATTCAGTTAGCAGTTTGCCTAATCATCACCATATTACGATTAGGCAAAATCGTAAGGGAAGGACTGAAAATGCTTTTATTGAGAAGGTACAAAGTGCAAATTGATGCGTCACATCAGGACCAAACTTCAATAGGCCATTGCGGTTCTGACATGTCATTTTCTGGACTTTCTAGCGTTGTTTGCCACAAGTATATATTTTTCTCTAATCACTCAAGCACCACTTGTTGAAGACTGGGATAAGAATGGGTTGGATGAAAGTTTGGATTGAACAGAATTCTATAGTTTTCAAAGTATTCTAGATAAATGTTTGCTGTGGCTTTCAGGTTAAGGAAAATACGGTTTGGAAAACAAGGCTTTTGTATTTGCACTTTCATTTGTCCGAGGGAAGATACCAAAAACGAAAGCAATTAACTTAATTGTGGTTATCTTTCAGTAACTATCCCATATGTCTAGTCAGCCCCTCTATTTTCTGGTATAAATCTTTTAAAAAATGTATTCCATGTCAATAACTTTCCAACTTCTCTGAAGGTGTACAATTTTGGTTATTTTTTGCAAGGCTCTTGCAGTCCTTCTGACATGTTGTTTTATTTAATTGAAAATATGTACATTAATTCTGACAGGATAAAAAATAGATATATTTTGTGTATCCAGCACACATGCTTTGTGTTGGAACCAGGCAAAGGACAGCACCACCTTGCTGTGCATCTTGGATGAAGGCCATTTTGCTGTGGTGGGTCAATAACAGAGAATGGTTGATGAACGACTCCGGCCACTGGCTGTACAATGGAAGTCTGAAAAGTGTCTGTGCTGTGTTCCAATATCCATACCATCCATAAATACTATACTTACTCTATATACGTAGGGCGTTCCAATTAAGAGTGGGGTGAAAATAAGTGTACTCAAAGGTACCCCCAGTTCCCTGCTACTGCTAGGTGGGGCCTGGCCCTGCCTGCTTTCCTTCGGGGACTTGCCCCGGAACGTCTACTGCAGCACGTCTGCAGTAGACGTTGACCCTCGGTAGGCCCCTCACCCTCGGTGTGGCTCTTGACGAGGCGGAACATAAGGTGGAGCTTTCCACTCAACCCAGCCTGCAGCCGTCCGTTGCCTCCTGACCTCACTCCCGGCCGGCAGACTACTACGAGTGGGATGAGGACGGAGAGGACTTCCAGGCCTGGACTTTGCCGCAGCGTCTCCGACAGCGTCTATGGGTGCCGCTTTTGTGCAGGCCAGTGACTGCCCTGCACCGTCACCACGGGCTAGAGCCCCTCGTCTTACGGCGTAGTGGCCCAGTGAGGGGACGACCGCTCCGGAATCCCACCACTCTCCATGGTTGGTGTCATCTGGTTGGCAGCCCAGCGTCCGCCTAGCGACTGTGATGGAGCAGGAGACTGGAATGAGGGGGAGGAAGCGGCAAGTCGTCCGGGTGTCTGATCAGGAGGAAAAGCATGAGTTTTGACTCGCCGACATCCAGGACATAGGCATCATATGTGTGGACCTGCTGTCCCATTAGTTTTCCCGGGCTGCGAGATCCCTGCATTTCTGGGGCCCTGTGTCTGCCACCTTTTCTTCCCCTGAGATTGCCGAGACTTGTGACTTGTGAATGTGCTTTGGCTGCACAGGCTAATCGAGCTCTGCTACAGTCCATGGGCGACTTCGGCCAGCCTGGGGAGGAAAATGGACAGCTGGAGGTTCTGTGTCGACTATCGGCTTTAAGTGCGTCGTACGAGCATCGTACAGTTTTCACCCCGTTTCCCGAAAGCATCGTTGGTAACGAACGTCTTGAAAACGCTCGTAGCTAACGAGTACTCCAGGGTACTCGTAGGACGCTATAGAGCATCGTTAGCCTACTATAGCCTCAGTGGCGTCACCAGCGGACATTCCTAGTATTGGATGCGTTTTATTAAAACACATCCAATACCACGGAATGCCCAGCTTGAGCCATTTCGCAACCAAGAACAGTGGTTACCGCCGATATATTAGGCCTACTCAAAGACTACTGTTAGATTTAAACAGCAAAGATAGAGACATGTTCAACAACAAC
>OOFH01053702.1:0-12999 GCA_900323355.1 Merlangius merlangus | reverse complement strand
TACGTTCTCTATAAGCACATGCTGAACCAATCAACATCAACATGCATGATAACAAGCGCCATGGCCATATAAGACTGCGTAAAACCCTGCCGTGAATGGGACTTTACAGGACGCTGCATCAAGCCACAACGTGGACTCATAGTTTAGGTCTGCAGAAGATCCTACAGGAAACCTTTTCCCCATCGTGTGTATGACTCACTACTGTATTATAGCACTTATGCAAAATGCTCAACAGTAAATAGCATAGGCATCAACGAAATTATATATATGTGTAAGTTATTGGAAGGTATAGTTATTGGTGTTGTGTCGCTGTGATCGATTTGGGACTGCTCTATATTTGATGTTGTTTATGTGTGTATAGGCTCTAATGGTTTAGTGTTGAAGCTGTCTGCCTTTTTGAAATACATCAGCCAACAGATATGGAGGCGTTTTCTTTTTTTATGAATAAGTGATGACAGTCATGCCGTGCATGTGGTTTTTAAGTGCTTTTGTAACTTTTTTTTGGGACCCGTTCCATTTCATACAAGTCTGGTGCTGTGTGATAGTTAAGATGCTGTGTGTTTTTGAGTTTGATTTGAGCACAACAAGAAGTTAATTTGGAATACAAGAGACCCAAAGGACTTAACAGTGAAAGTATTCTGGAAAGTTTAAAGGTATTCTGGAAAGTTCAATAGTTCTTGTGGGATAGCCTATGACTCCCAAGTGTTTACGTATTATGATCCTATTGACTCGACATAATAACAACGGTAAACAAAGGAAGAAATGCCATTAACATATCTGACTCACTGCCAAATTTATCTTTTTTTGTGCCTACTATGACGTTTAAAATGAGCACAATGGTGTTGATTAGTTTCCAGTGGCATTATAAATTATTGTTGGGATGATGTAGAAATCAAATAAATTCTGAACAATGGTACTAAAACAAGCAACTTACAGAACCGTACAGGAAGACATTTTGGATCAGTGTGTCATTTCCTACTGGGTATATGCTCTGTCTTATGAATTCATGCATCAAAGTTCAAAAATTACTCACGTGTTAACGTTATACCAAACATTGAAATTATTGTGCAATGAAATGACTGGTAGCTGCATTTACAACCTCATGTTCTTAAATCAGTTGGCTAACCCCCTGAAGTGAACCCCGAAGTGATTTATATTAAATTCATTGCACAATAAGACGCTGTATTCTGTTTAAAAACAGTAGATAAGTGCTTTTGTACATTGTCATTTTTAATGGTACAATATCTAGTACTAATAGAGTGTGATCATATTGTATGCTATGGTAATCACATTATTATATACAGAAAACCAGACAATTATCGAAACGGTGCATTTTGTGTCCTAAAGGTACAAACAGGTTCATGTCAATCTTGTGTGAAATACTCTGAATTATGCCATTAAACCCATGCTGAGATCCTTGTGTAAATGTTGTCATTCCATGATTTAAAACATTTAGGCTAAATCATCTTGGCAGAAGGTTTTTATAAAACCCTAACCACTCCCTGTATAATGGTCACCTCTGTTGTTTCCATGCCTGTTCGGTACATCAGGGCTTGGACGATAGATCCCCTACAATTTACCGTGTCCATTCAAATGAGGATATTCTGTCATAACTGGAGTCTGTTATTAAATTGTGTGATTAGGAGAGAAAGGTTAGAGCCTGTGATTTAATTTGACCATTGACTCCCTTTTCAATCACACTATATCTGTTCTGCTGTTTACTAGTTTATGGCAAACTGCAAAGACAACAGATGTTAGTTAAACAGTTTGTCACATTCTGTCTGTTCCCAGACTTAGTACCAATTCACAGGCTAATTTAACAGCCTTAATTAGGTCACATAGCTACACTAATGATACATAATATTGAGACATGGCAGCGTGGCTGATAATTTGACTGTAATGATTACTTATTATTGGCCACATATTCTATGTTTAGGGCTTGCATTAGACAAAAAGGTAATGTATTTGCCAGGCAAACAGTTTATCCTTTTAATAGCCACATATTATTATTCACTGTCAGTTTGTTTTTATTTAACCAAATAGCACTATCTGTCCATGAGAATAATTGCATGTTGCCCTTTACTCTATAACTTGATACAGAAACAGATATTTATTGATATGTCTGAAGGAAGAGAGAAAGAGAAAGCTAGAAGGCCCGTCTCTTATGTAGCTTATCAAATGTCCTTCCTTTCTGGTTTGACCACCGCTTCAGCATAATGGGCAGTAAACATGGAGTGTTTACCCAATGGTTATTTACTGCGGTTTGCAGTTTCCTAGAGGCTTGCAAAATGTTAATTCTCCTCCACCTTCATGACCCAGATAAAAAGGCTGCATCCCCTCAGCTACTCTGAGGCAGGGAGAGGCTGATTCACTGGTTCCTAGCATAGTGGAGCAGCACCTCGCAGCAGCTCAGTAGCACAAGCACCAGCTGGCCACAACAAGCAGGCAGCCACCATGACGCCAGGGCTGAGGAGGCATCGACTGCTGCCTCTCATGCGCATGGGCAGCATTTTATTTTATTGTGAGGAAATAAAAATCGATTTTTTTTGTATTGCTATGAATTAGTTATATGTGTGTCAAGACTTTAATAAAGCTTTCATATCAACACATTCGTTTACTGATGGGAAATATAAATAGGATAAAGGTATAGTATAGACTAATGGATAACAATATACATTGGTAATACAGCGATAATAGCTTTGATTTCCATGTTTATGCTAAAGGATATAGCATCCATTAGAATTCAAAAATGGCGATGGCACATGTGCAGTTTGAACAATGGATGAGGCTGATTTGGTCGATTACAAACAACCGTGTACCCCTCCCTTCGCCTCCGCTTCCTTGCTTTCAGCACCATGGAGAGGGGCCTGCCTCTCGAGCGCCGTTGCCAAGGAAACAAGACGTCTGCTCGCTGCAGTCCGTGGCGTGGTCTGAAGCAGCCTGTCATTGGATATTCTGACAAGGAACAGAGCACAAGCCCGACACTGTATATCCTGGTGTTTAGTAATAAGAGCATAAACATTGATTAATGTACACATATCACGTAACAAATGTAGGCCAATCACACTATTTTTTGGAAGAATTAGACTTAGCCGTATATGGAAAATGCAGTATGGTAGACGTGTCTATTTGTTTGTATTTATCAATGACACATTGATGAAGTGAGTAAAACTGTCTTCATTATTATTCAATAAAATATTTGGAATATTACGCTGCGCTTTCATTGCTGTGCCTTAGCCCACACACGAGGAGCAGTGCTTCGCATAGATTGCTGATTTGTTTTGTTAAAAAAAAAGAGACGAAGAAAAAAGATCTACGTCATCGTACACAAGGATGGTTATTCACCATTTAATCACATGATGTCGCTGTCCACTCTTGCAAAGAGGCAAAGGCATGGGGAGCTCTGACAACCCACCTGATCGTTAACAAGGCCAAGGGTTCTTCCTGCCAGCCAATTCGGTATAGGTGTGTGTACTATAATAATACATTATATAATATAACACAATAAAATATAATGTAATATAATAAACTATTTTATTATATAATAGTCCTATAATATTAATAATAATACAAAGTATACCTATAATTATTATGATAATGATAAAAAATAATAAAAAAGGAATAATATACATAATCAGAATTGTAATAATGAGGCTACTTAATATTTGAGTAATTATGGAATAATATCACGTAAATATAAATCAAATAATAATATAGTAATAGTAATAAAAGCTATGGTTCTAAAGTGACGCACGGAGGCGCTGCTTAACGACAGATTCTGAAGCTTACCAACGGTGCCTTTTTCGGCGTCAGCTACCGCCCATCAAGACGCGTCAGATGTGTGCGATTCAACACAATAGAGATGAAGTGGCATTCGATGATTTAGGCAGAATATTTGGATGTATCCCCTGATAAGAAAATGGTTCAACACTTTTAAGAATTCGGTTTACTGCATTCAGTTATTTTCTTCGCACGTCCGTGGGAAATGATGGGACCGCTCTACTCCAAACGATGGTTGCTTGGGTGGAGGAATATATTCTGCCTTGTTCTGCTGCTTGAGCTACAATTGAAAGGAATTTCAGCTCAAATACGATATTCAATCCAGGAAGAACTTCACGTCGGGACGTCGGTTGGCAATCTAGCCAAGGATCTCGGATTAGATATTGGAAGAATATCAGAAAGGAATCTCCGCATCGTGTCTGGAACAAAGCAAGAGCTTTTTGAGGTAAAGCAAAGAGATGGCGCTTTGTTAATCAACCACAGGATAGACAGGGAGGAATTGTGCGGCCAGACCGTCCCGTGTCTCATAACCTTAAAGGCCGTGACTGAAAACCCTTTGGAAATGCACCAAGTATTAATTGATGTAATTGATGTAAACGACAACTCACCGACATTTCTCGAAACAAACCATACATTAGAAATATTAGAATCGGTTACGGTCGGGGCTCGATTTCAAGTGGAGGGAGCACACGACCCCGATGTTGGATTGAATTCTTTGCAATTGTATAAATTGAATAATAACCTATATTTCCGGCTAGAGATCGAGGAATTTGGGGAGGATGGAAAGGTTCCATTTCTAATATTACAACGACCATTGGACAGAGAGCAAATCGCTCACCACAGTTTAATTTTAACAGCTATAGATGGAGGAAAACCACCGAAATCTGGAACCCTTAATATCACGGTCATTGTTTCTGACGTTAATGACAATTCCCCGGTGTGCGGCAAACAGAAATACACTGTCACAATGAAGGAGAACGCAGCACCGGGCACGTTTCTGATAAGTATCAACGCTGCTGATTCAGATTCCGGTGTAAACGGCGAAATCGAATATTCTTTGCGGACTAAATTCAGGGGATTAACATTTCAGCCCTTTGATTTGAACAGTAGAACCGGCGAACTAACTGTAAAGGGTGGTCTGGATTATGAACACAAGCAGGTATACGAGATGAAAGTCCTGGCAACGGATAAAGGGGCGGTGTCTCTCTCGACTCATTGTAACGTCATAGTTAAGGTGGAAGACGAGAACGATAACCCCCCCGAGATAGACATAACGTCCATGTCCAGCCAAATCCCTGAGAATGCGCCCCCCGGCTCAGTAGTGGCTCTCATGGCCGTCACAGACCTCGATTCCGGGGTGAACGGACAGGTGGTCTGTGCTGTGCCCACGCACTTACCCTTTGACCTGAAGCAGTCCCCCGACGGACATTCATACTCTCTCGTCACCAAGGACTCCCTAGATAAGGAATCTGCACACTCGTATGACATCACCATAACCGCGAGGGATTTGGGGAGTCCGGCTCTTTCCTCCACCAAAGTGATTAAGGTGAATGTGCAGGATGTAAACGATAACCGTCCGTCGTTCGCACGAAACCCGTATACCTTCTACGTTGTTGAAAACAACAAGCCCGGGATGTCCATCTTCTCAGTGAGCGCCTCCGATGCGGATGAGGGGGATAACGCGGCGATTTCATACTCGCTCGACCGTAAAAGTTCCGGCCCCAGCATCAGGTCCTTTCTTAATATTAATGATGCAAATGGGACGATTTATGCACTTAAGAAATTTGACTATGAAACACAAAAGACTTTCCAGTTCCACGTCATTGCCACAGATGCTGGGAACCCGCCACTGAGCAGCAACGTCACCGTGTGCGTGTATATTTTGGATCAGAACGACAACGCGCCAGTTATTTTGTATCCTCACAGTTCGAACGGTTCTGCAGAGGGAATGGAGCAGATCCCACGTAATGTCAACGCAGGCCACCTGGTGACTAAAGTGAGAGCCTACGATGCTGATATAGGATACAACGGCTGGCTGTTATTCTCACTACAGGAAGTGAGTGACCACAGTCTCTTTGGTTTGGACCGCTATACTGGACGGATAAGAACACTGCGCTCATTCACAGAGACAGACGAGGCTCAACATAAACTGGTCATACTGGTCAAAGACAATGGGAACGTGTCACTGTCAGCAACAGCTACTGTGGTTGTCAAGCTGGTGGAGCCCAAAGAGGCCATTTCAGCTTCTGATGTAAAAAGTGCAGCGGCTGACCAGGGCGAAAATGATATTCCATTTTATCTGATTATAACTTTGGGCTCTGTGTCAACTCTTTTTCTCATCAGTATTATTGTGCTGATTGCAATGCAGTGCTCTAAAACCACGGACGTAACTTCCAAGTATTTACCTGAAACAAACTACGATGGAACTCTTTGTCACAGCATCCAGTACAGATCTGGAGAGAAACGCTACATGTTAGTTGGACCCAGAATGAGTATAGGATCTACTATAGTCCCGGGGAGCAATGGGAACACTCTAGTGGTCCCTGACAGGAGGAGTACATCTGCTGAGGTAAGCACAATCTTACAATATTGAATAATTAATCATTTTCTTTTTGTTTAACCGAATGTATTATCTATGTTGGGGTTCTTATTGCGCTTGGCGGTTGGTGATCAAAAATGTTGGTGGGTCACAGTAATAGACAGGGGGTCTGGGGTTCCCCCCCATTTTTTTTTTTTTTAATTTAATAGATTTGATATCCTGTATTCTGGTGCATTTTGGGGAAGGCCACTACCTATTTACCTACTACTCATTCAGATTCATAGCCTACATCCTGACTTGCAGGGCCTGGACAAGCTTACACTGCATACAGACCTACTTCATGGCCATTCCACCAGCCATTGCTATTTGACCCATTGTTGTTATTCTGATAGTGAGACAAATCATGATAATGACAATCACTGTCTATATAGCGTCCATCTTTTGTGAGTGTCAATGCCTACTTCAAATGCAGTTAGAAATATGGGACAGTAGCTTCATATTGTTTATATGCTACAGGCCGAAAGACTAAATTAATATGTAACTTACTTGCTCCTTTTAGGTATAACATTGCTTGGGGAGTCCAATTCCTCCACTGAAAAGAGTGAAAAGTGCTCCCAACTCTCTGTTAGTTAGCGATCTATCTCTTCTCTACACGTAGGCCAACTGTAGTTGTGTTGCGCGAATGCTGCTGAGGGACGTAGCCATTTGATTAATTGGCTGAATTGTCCAATCATGTGGTGATAACAAAAAAGAATAGCGATACCATTGGCCTGGGGCGCACACTGGTGTGACCCGAGGGCGAATTTTCTTGCGCCAATGAAAAGCTGTCTCTGCTTGATAGACAGCAAAAAATTAGCGAGTTTACATCGACTTCAACGTGCCCGGCGCCCCTGACTTGGAGGAGGGCTTTATTTTGAATGACCAATAACTAGCCAAGCCCAAATCATTGACGTTCAGACGCGTTTAAATGGTTGCTGGCAGTGACAAGTACAGTCTATCACACAATTAAACGAGGATAAACGCTATGTATTTTTGTAGATTTATTTCGTATTGATAATAGTTGATTTATAATTGGCAGATAAATTCAAGTGAATATTTCACGGAGGGGCGGCGTCCAACCGCCCTCTATTGACCCACCGCCACTGTATAGATACAGTATATCGATCTGTTTCTAGTAGATATATATATATGGGAAGAAATGGCTTGGTGTATCTGGTTTTAAAGCCACGTGCCACAGGGTGTCAGTGTGACAAAGCGTATAGATGTCGTGTAATAGGCCCAGCCCATTTTTTAAGTTATTTAATTCATTGTAGCCGGAGACAAACCACATTCACGCAATGTGATCACGCGCTGGAATATACTACACGATCAACCACCAATAGCCTTTCTAAACATGTATTTTGAAATAACCGTTATTTGACTGCAAAAATAGCGCCGCTTCCTTTGTGTTTTTTCTTCGAGGAGCAACTATATTCCAACGTATTGATGAGAGACTGAGGACAAAGACGCAGAATGAGGTGCGGGTGGTTATCTGGCGTTTTGCTTCTGTGCTTTGTGGAGCTGATTTGGGCCCAACTAAGATACTCGATTGCAGAAGAAGGCAGAGTCGGCGCTGTGGTTGGTCACGTCGCCAAGGATTTGGGACTTGATATCAGCACTTTGGTTAGCCGAGGGTTCCGTATCGTTTCTGGGACGAATCACGCTCTATTTAATCTAAATCTGAACAATGGCGTCTTGCATGTTGAGAAGAAGATCGACCGCGAAGAGCTTTGTGAGACAAACATATGCGTTATAAATCTCAAAGTCGTCGTTGAAACCCCATTGGAAATACACTACGTTGCTGTCGAAATAACGGACGTCAACGACCATTCTCCCACTTTTCCGGACACTGAACAGCATTTGGAAATCCCAGAGCATATTCCGCCAGGTACTCGCTTCCAAATCCATGCGGCTCGGGACCCAGATGTTGGAATAAATGCAGTCCGTTTCTACCGACTAAGCACAAATGACCTTTTTGATGTCGAAGTTACAGATAGTGAAGAGGACAAGATTCCGTTTCTAGTGTTGAAAAAGCCATTAGATAGAGAGAACCAGGCAGAACATTTCTTAGTGCTGACGGCCCTTGATGGGGGAAATCCTTCCAAAAGTGGGAAACTCAACTTGACTATAACCGTTTTAGACACCAACGATAATCGCCCTATATTTAGTCAAGATACATATACTGTCTCGTTAGTTGAAAATGCCCCCTTTGGTACTCTCGTGGTCAAATTAAACGCCACAGATTTGGATTTGGGCTTGAATAGTGAAATTGAATACAGCTTTGGCAAAATGCAAAGGAAAAAAGTGCTGGACGCCTTTTCGTTGGACAGTATTACAGGCGAGATTCGAGTGAAAGGTATGGTGGACTTTGAGGACACGGAGATTTATAGAGTTGGCCTCCAGGCTTCTGATAAAGGCCAGCCACCCTGGAACGCAGAAGGGAGAGTTATTATTAAAATCAAAGATGTGAACGATAATAATCCAGATATTGAAATCACGTCCCTGTCAAACTTAGTCCCCGAGGATGTAAAAGCAGGCAGTGTGATCGCACTCATCAGCGTGACCGACCGGGATGCCGGTGTTAACGGGAAAGTAAAGTGTACAATCTCACAAAACGTGCCGTTTGATTTGACCCCTTCAATTCAGGACAATATGTATTCTCTGGTCGTAAAGGGACAGCTGGACCGAGAACTGAAGTCCGATTATGAAATTACAGTAACAGCTACTGATTGCGGCCAGCCTCCACTTTCAACTGTAAAGTCTTTAAGTATTCACGTATCAGATGTGAACGATAATGCTCCAAAGTTTAGCCGTAGTCCAATTGAACTGTACCTATCGGAGAACAACATCCCCAGTGCCTCGATATTCTCTGTCAGTGCATTTGATAACGATCTGAACGAAAATGCGGCCATTTCGTATACAATTGTAAGGGGAGATGGGCCCAAGAATGAAATAGCCTCTTTCTTGAATATAAATAACGATAATGGCCAGATTTCCGCAATGAAAAGTTTTGACTTTGAATCTTTAAAGTCATTCCAATTCAAAGTGGTTGCTATCGATTCTGGAACCCCGCCTCTAAGCGGCAACGTCACCATTAACACGTTTATCCTGGACCAGAATGACAATGCCCCGGTCATTATGTATCCAGTGAGTAGTAACGGGACTGCTAAAGGGATCGAAGAAGTTCCCCGCAATGTTCCTGCAGGCCACCTGGTGACTAAAGTGAGAGCCTACGATGCTGATATAGGATACAACGGCTGGCTGTTATTCTCACTACAGGAAGTGAGTGACCACAGTCTCTTTGGTTTGGACCGCTATACTGGACGGATAAGAACACTGCGCTCATTCACAGAGACAGACGAGGCTCAACATAAACTGGTCATACTGGTCAAAGACAATGGGAACGTGTCACTCTCAGCAACAGCTACTGTGGTTGTCAAGCTGGTGGAGCCCAAAGAGGCCATTTCAGCTTCTGATGTGAAAGGTTCAACACAACATAAAGACGAGGACAATTTATCTTTTTATCTTATCATTACTTTGAGCTCGGTCTCTGCCCTTTTTTTAATCAGTATAATCGTGCTGATTGCAATGCAATGCTCCAAAACCACGGACGTATCCTCCAAGTATTTACCAGAAACAAACTATGATGGAACTCTGTGTCACAGCATCCAGTACAGATCTGGAGAGAAACGCTACATGTTAGTTGGACCCAGAATGAGTATAGGATCTACTATAGTCCCGGGGAGCAATGGGAACACTCTTGTGGTCCCTGACAGGAGGAGTACATCTGTAGAGGTAAGAAATGTTTAACTATATATATATGTGGCTTACTATATATTTATTTCCATATACTAACATGGGTTCATAGATCTGCATTGACTGGTAAAGGACTTGAATTTAAGTCTTTCTCACACTGAGGGTTTGGCGTTTATGTTAGCTGTCCATTGTGCTGAATAATGGTTTTCACAGGCCGAAATAATAATCATAATTTACACATCATAATTGAAAGATATTCGTTGTGTGAGACGTAGGCCTACATGGAGTGGCCCACAAGGTGTCACTGTTACATTATTTGGTCTGCTAGTGCCAGGCTTTGAGAGAGGCTCAGCCATTAACGAAGCTCATTGTTAGTACCCTGTTGGAGGATGAACAGGCAAGCGAGGCGCTAATGCGAGTTTTCTATATCGTAACCCTTTTATCCTTTTATGTGGAGTACATGCTGGATGATGTGATTTTTGAGGATTGTTTCATCCATTATTGAATTGAACTTTTTGGACGTCCATCTTTAAGGGAATATAGTGGCAAAATGGTTTCTTTGTCAGGCCTTCATATTTTCGTTGTTCTGTTATTTTTCGGTGAGCTTGGTTCAGCTCAAATACGATACTCCACGGCAGAAGAGGCTAAAGTGGGATCTGTTATTGGGAATGTAGCCAAGGATTTAGGGCTTGATCCAACGACTTTGAAGGAAAGGCGATTCCGCATCGTGGCTGGAACTAAAGATTCGCTATTTGAGGTAAACCAGAACAATGGTGCTCTGTACAATACTCAGAAGGTGGACCGAGAAGACATTTGCGAACACAGCGGTGCGTGTTTAGTGGAGCTCAAAATTGTTATTGAAAATCCACTGGAAATTCACTACGTAAGCGTGGAAGTAACAGACAGAAATGACAACGCACCCATATTTCAGGAGAAAGAAAAGGTGATCGAGATCGCAGAAAGCACTCTGCAGGGGGCGAGATTTCAACTGGCAGGGGCCCACGATCCAGACGTCGGAATTAATTCGGTACAACGTTATCTACTGAGTCAGAACGATCACTTTCAACTCGAAATCAGAGATAGGGGAGAAGACAAAATTCCGTTTTTGGTCTTGCAGCGGCAATTGGACAGGGAGCAGAGAACGAATTACAGCCTGGTTCTTACAGCTGTAGACGGAGGAAAACCGCATAAATCGGCCCATCTCAATGTTACTATACTAGTACTTGATAACAATGACAATAGACCAATATTTTCTCAAGAGGTTTATTCAGTTATGTTACGAGAAAATGTTGACATTGGTACTGTTGTAATAAAGGTAAAGGCAAATGATTTAGACGAGGGGGCGAATGGGCAGGTTGAGTATGCATTTGGAACTGACAGTACCGCTAAAATAGTAGAACTATTTTCCTTAGATAAAATAACTGGAGAAATTCTAGTCAAAGGAAAGATTGACTATGAGACAATGGATGTTTATAAAATAGATATCCAAGCCTCTGACAAAGGCCAGCCTCCAATGACAACAGATTGTAGAGTTATAATAAAAATAGAAGACGTTAATGACAATAAACCAGCGATAGAAGTGACGTCGATTTCTGACAGCGTGCCCGAAGATTCAAAACAAGGGACAGTCATTTACCTCGTAAGTGTCACTGATATTGATTCTGGACTGAATGGAAAAGTGATATGTAGTCTAAACGAAAATGTACCATTTGAGTTGAAACCTTCATATAAGGATAACATGTACTCATTGGTTGTCAAAGAGAAGTTGGACAGAGAAACCATGTCCCATTTTGACGTAACATTAACGGCTACCGACTGTGGTCAGCCCCCTCTGTCCACTTTTAAAACTCTGAGCGTTCAGATTTCTGACGTAAACGACAACAGCCCCGAGTTCGCACAAAATCCTCTCGAGTTATATTTACCGGAAAATAACGTTCCCAGTGCCTCTATATTTTCAGTTAGTGCATTCGATAAAGATTTAAACGAAAACGCTGCAATAATCTACCAAACAGTTCGAGGGGATGGAAGTCGGAATGACATGTCATCTTTCCTAAATATTAATTCGGATAATGGCCACATTTCGGCGATGAAAAGCTTTGACTTTGAAACGTTAAAGAAATTTCAGTTCCAAGTTGTGGCCCTCGACTCCGGAAGTCCCCCACTGAGAAGCAACGTCACAGTCAACGTGTTTGTTCTGGACCAGAACGACAACCCTCCGGTTATCTTACATCCGGTCAGCTCTAACGGTTCTACTGAAGGAGTAGAGGAGGTTCCTCGCAATGTTCCTGCAGGCCACCTGGTGACTAAAGTGAGAGCCTACGATGCTGATATAGGATACAACGGCTGGCTGTTATTCTCACTACAGGAAGTGAGTGACCACAGTCTCTTTGGTTTGGACCGCTATACTGGACGGATAAGAACACTGCGCTCATTCACAGAGACAGACGAGGCTCAACATAAACTGGTCATACTGGTCAAAGACAATGGGAACGTGTCACTCTCAGCAACAGCTACTGTGGTTGTCAAGCTGGTGGAGCCCAAAGAGGCCATTTCAGCTTATGATGTGAAAAGTGCATCGACTGACATTGGTGATAGTGGAGTGACATTTTATTTAATGATAACGCTGGGCTCTGTCTCCGCTCTCTTCATCGCCAGCATCATCGTGTTGGTTGTAATGCAATGCTCCAAACCAAGGGAACTTAGTGCTGCAAAGTATTTACAAGAAACCAACTATGATGGAACTCTGTGTCACAGCATCCAGTACAGATCTGGAGAGAAACGCTACATGTTAGTTGGACCCAGAATGAGTATAGGATCTACTATAGTCCCGGGGAGCAATGGGAACACTCTAGTGGTCCCTGACAGGAGGAGTACATCTACAGAGG
>OOFH01053669.1:0-11217 GCA_900323355.1 Merlangius merlangus | reverse complement strand
TTTTATTTAAGCCACTGAGAAAATATAATTGGATTTGATCATCAGGTGTTGACATGTTTGTAAGAAGGAGTCTGCTGCTCATCTGCCAAACAAGCTTCTGACACGGAAAGTGGACTGCAGGAATAATTAATTTGATCATTTAATTACTTCCTTGAAAGCATAATATTTAAGATTTCGGAATAAAAATATCTTTAAACGATTAGAATTTTTTTCTTGTGTACTAACATTATTCCAAACGTTTTCAACCATGAGGCAATTTTTCAAGTGTGTCAACGTTGTCATCTGTCCTTTAACCCCTAACCCGAGAAATACGGGAAACTAATTTTCCCGTACGGGAAACTAATAATTACGATTATTTAAAAATGAAAATAACCCTCCCTCTGCCGTCATGGGGGTCGCCAGTGGTGCCAGATTGCGTGGGAAATCTGGCCCAATCTGGCAACACTGGCTTAGGACCGTTTCACTAAACGGTCCTAAGCAGTTTTATTTCAGAGTGCAACAAAAAGCTCCGCTGCGCTGGAACTTCAGAAATGCTCGAGAAAATGTAACTTGTGTGGACGATACCGCATTATTTGCTCTATAAAAGAGCTACTTTAAAATTATTTGATTCAGAGAAAAGCTATGTTGATCGTTTTGCGGGTAGCAGTACTCACCCACCTTTGCTTTGATTATGAAGATATTCCTGTTTTTCACCTCCTGTGCGACTAGCCTATGTTGTTAACCCACCCAATCTTGAAGAAAAGTTTGCTATCCGTACTTTTGTAGGCTTTCATTTTTTGTGCGGTATAAGGTGACGGATTCTCAGTAACAGAGGTCTGCAACAGAGGGTCCGCAACCCCTAGGGGGTCCGCGGAGGTACTGCAGCGGGGGGGGGGGGGGTCGCGAAAGTTTTGGTTGATTTCTCATTTTTTTATATTCCCCCCGCAATTTTTTCCACAAATTGAAATGTCTTTAAATACACATTAACATGAATCGAACACGCTAACCGCATTTACATGGACACTTTTGATCTGATTTCTAATCAGAATATATCTATTCATGTGATCCGAATGTACTATACTGTATATATGGCATTTACGGTCTCTCACGCACAGCTGACACATCTGGACTGGCTGCGACATTTTTATGTATTTGCCCAGCAGGAGAGAGCTTTTCTCTGCCTGCTCCTTCAATTAAGAAGAAGGACAGCACAGCGACGTGAGTTTCTCTTCCGGTGTTTATATCTACCACCTCCTCCGCAAACAATACGTATTTGGATGAGAGTGCGCAGCGAAGACTGTTGGGAGAGAGTGAGTGCTGTTATGTAAGGGATAATTTACAGAACGCCGGTCATAATCGGGAAAATAAGTAATCAGCAGAGAAATAATCCGCCAAAGACGTTGACGTCGCTTAGCAACCGGACACGCTGGGGTTGATAAGTTACCGGACTAGTCGTGGAGCGATAAGAAAGGCACTAACAAACATCACTAATTTTTAGTTTTAAAAATGTCCATTGGTTCCAATTGCTTTTATGCATGATTACATGCAATTGACAGACATTGTTGATCTTGGCAGATATCAGTTTGTTATGTTATGTTTGTGAATGGCAGTGGCATGGCCACCCTACTCACTGTACCTCTCACATGTTTATAATGAAAACATGAATATGAACCTGTGTATTATTTGAATATCTTAGTATTGAATGCAAAATAACAAGGTACATTTATACATGGCACTATAGGACCAGTTTAATATCAAACACAATTTTATACAATATATAAGTAGGGGGTCCCCGTTCCATCTCTCCATCAGTTTGGGGGACCTTGGCCTGGAAGACGTTGAAGACCCCTGCTCTATAAGATAAATGTAAATATCTCCAAAGTCCAAGTCTGGTCGAGACGTTCCCAACTTCAAAGCAATAAACACATCAGCAGGTGCTGTGTATGGATCACAAGTTCCGAGTATGTTTATCTTTTCTTGATATCTAATTTGAACATTTATGGTCTAAATAGTTTATTGATTGTAATAGGCCTACTGGGAATCTGCAAGGCTGCAATTCCCCTGGCTTGCCACTATTCGTCGCCATTTTGTCGGCGTTTGTTGCCCTCCAGCTAGCCATGGTAGCCACGTGACTGCAAAGTATGAATCGTTTCTGTAACATTTTCTATTTTCCTCAAATTCTGTAAAAGTCATAGTGCAGCCTATACCGTAAGTCGAAAACTCTTGAAATTTGCAGGTACGGTTACCAATAACCCCCACTAGTCATAAACTTAAAGTTGTGGTACTGCACCCAAAGGTGACGCTGTTGTAAAAAAATCATGAATTACGCTTATTTCTCCTCACCAAAATTGACCTGGACTCAAAATTCTTTCATAATATTAATCTCTAGAATCAGAAGCATCTATAAAACCCGGGTCTTATGCCCTAAAAATGTTTACTTTTCCCACAATTTCATATTAAAGCCAAACATTTTAAACAGATTCACAGGCTACAAAAATAATCAAACATTTACCAAAATCTGGGACTTCCGGTTTGATCGATGACGGTGTAGTTCGCAAACCAGGAGAGCTCTGTTGAAATCCTGCCTTCATTTTAATAATACAAGGTTTTAATATCACAATCATCTTGTGCAAGCTTGTGTGGGTATACTAAACATGGGGAAACCGAAGAAGCAAAGCCAACCTACAGAGGAGCAGTCGCCTGGGAAGAACCAGGACTGCGAGGAACCCCGTGCACCTAGCCTAAACGAACAGCATGCTACTGGCAATGCTCCGCTGACCTTGGCCGACATGGAGAAACTTCTCAACGTAATGGAGAAACGCATTATAGCCAAACTTTCTTTCCAACATTCTGCTGACAGGAATTATTGACCGCCACGACCAGACCATCCAACATATGGAACCGTCACTTAATGATATATGGAGGCCAGGCTGCTAACCCTTGAGTCAACCTGCACCTGCCCTATCCAGAGAGAACAAGGCCCTAAAACTTAAGACGGATGACCTGGAAAATAGATTAAGGGCCAACAATATCCGTATAACCGGCTTACCTGAAAAAATTGAAAATTGAAGGCTCGCAGCCGACCGCTTTCATGGAGGTATTCCTGACTGAAATCTTCGGCGCAGAAGCTTTTCCCTCTCCTCCACCCGTGGACAGGGCGCACAGAGTAGCCATCCCCCGCAAGAAACAGGACGACCCTCCGCACCCATTCATCGCTCGGATCCATCATTACCAGAGCAAGGAGCCCATCATGAAGCTGGCTAGAGAGGCTGGGTCTCTCTCTTTCTGCGGTTCCGAGATGCCCATCTACTCCGGCTACAGCGCCGAGGTGTCCAAGAAAAGAGCAACTTATTCCACGGTGAAGTCACAGCTGAGAAACGCAGGGTTCGGATGTCGGATGTTTTTTCCTGCCACACTCAAAGTCAGCGACAAGAACGATCAGAAACTCCTATTTTTCTCTCCCGAAGAAGTCTCCACTTTCCTTCAGAACAACCGACAAGGTATTTCGCCCACTCGCTCTTCTCAGTGAAACTTTGACTTTGACTGCGTAAAATCCACTCCGATGCGGGAGCGGTCACCCTGTTGCGGGTGAGCGCTGTTTTTTTAGGTTTTTTTTCACACGTTGTAATACTGTTTTCAGCTGTGTAGCCTCCTGTTGAATGGTGTTGCCTACATTACCTACCGAGATCTGTTAAGCGCCATGGTTTTTTTGCTCTGATTTGGTTTATATTTGTAGCCTATTCATGGTGTTATATTGTAGTCCACGGTTGTTGGACACGCATGGCATGCGTAACTCCAATGATAGAATATAACTTACCTTCCAATGCAGCAGCAATTGTTTTTATTTTTATTTTATACACACATATACAGTACATAACTGCTGCTGACAATAGTTTACACCTGTTCCATTTGCTCTTGCCGGACACGCAGTATCTTTGCACAGCTACATCCATAAACCTGTATTACTTTTTAGTTATTTTTTTATGAAAGAAGAGTTCAAGTGTAAGTTAAAGGTTGGGTATGGAATTCTCTTTTATGGCCAAAATTACTTGAAATCCTTATCATAACCCACAACAAGTCAATAATCTGTGGAACGGGCAGGGCTCAAAAAACTCCAGCCAATGATTTCCAGACCCACCGAGTGGCATTGGACAGTAAGTACGTCAATCAAACGGTCGTACTGCACTCCCCCTCCCCCCGCGCCTGACCCCTTCGTGCACGTACTCAAAGCTCGTGGCCCAGAGTGAGCTTCCGTTTGTTGTTATCCTGCAGTAGCTACTGGAGCTAACTAGCTAATGGCTTGCTCTCGCGCATCTGTGTTCGCGCTCGTGCATGATTGCGCGTCCATGTACTTGGAATGGGTGGAGTCAGAGTCAGCGTTGAAGGAGAGGGGGTAGGACCATTTCAGTTGTGTATTTTCAAAATCTACTGGCATTTCGCAAATCCCATACCCAACCTTTACGTTTTCTCTAAGATGTTAGCTCAGAGCACTGTTCCTGGCCCCTGTCCCCCTTCAGATGCCTTTCTTCACCTTGTCATTAGAATTCTTATCTATTTTATTGTTATTTTTATTTTTTTATCACTCCTTCCTACTCCCTGCCCTCTCCCCAGCCCCTACCGCCGTTGTTCACTTCACATGCCCTCATAATCTTTTAAGATATGACATCTACAACTAATTACACTCAAAATCGACCTATTCACTTTGTTTCTTTAAATGCAAAGGGAATGAACACCCGGGTGAAAAGACAAAACATAACATCCTACCTACAACAATTAAACTCAGACATAACCTTCTTACGGAAAACCCACCTTAAG
The DNA here is from genome assembly GCA_900323355.1 of Merlangius merlangus. Taxonomy (NCBI): domain Eukaryota; kingdom Metazoa; phylum Chordata; class Actinopteri; order Gadiformes; family Gadidae; genus Merlangius; species Merlangius merlangus. The sequence goes on along the minus strand of OOFH01053669.1, from coordinate 6,423 downwards.
AATGACCATGTCAACCATCATAGAAGAAGCTGGGTCGGCCAGGTGTTCCACTCACAGTTTAACGCTAAAGCCAGAGGGACGGCAATCCTCATACATAAGGACATCCCCTTTGAAGCTGAGGAGGTGATTGCCGATAAGAATGGGAGATTTGTCATTGCTGCAGGTCGACTATTAACCAGTCTTGTAATTTTGGTCAACGTCTATGCCCCAAACTCTGATGATTACAACTTTTTTTAACAATCTGCTCCCTGCCATTTCCGGTGATAACAATTATAAGCTGATAATAGGAGGTGATTTTAACTGTGTACTCAGCACCCTGTTAGACAGATCTTCAAATAAGGGCCATTTCCTCACCAAATCTGCTAAAGTTATAAATGATTTCATAGCTCATGGTGGTGTTTCAGACAATTGGAGATTTAAATTGAATAATCAAAAGTTATTCTCCTTTTTCTCTAATGTCCATCACACATACACTGGCATTGACTATTTTCTTGAACATATCATAATATTACAATCTCAGATCATGGTGCCGTCTCATTTCACATAGCTTTACCAAACTGCCTTAGGCCCTCCCGAAATTCGAGACTTAACCCCGTCCTCCTAGCCAGCGAAAAATTTGTAAACCATGTCTCTCTTCAAATTAACTTTTTCATTCAAACCAAAATGCTCATGGTAACAAAAACGCTCTCATGGAGGATACAAAACTATAACAAAAGGTGCTCGCTAAGGAGGATACAAAAACACAATTAAATGCAGTAGTATCTGCAAGTATCTGGGCACAAAAAACTAGCAAATACTGAGGCTTGACAATGCCCAGGGGACACAAGACAAACTGACATTAGACAAAGGGAAACAAGGGCTATTTATACATGAGGAGGGGAACACAGGTGAGACGAATCAGAGACCAGGGAGGCGATCACAGTGGAGGAAGTCAAGTGCCTGAAACGAGAGGGAAAAGGGAACTACAAAATAAAACAGGAAGTGAACGACAAGACTTGAGTGATTGACATGAAAATGCTCAACAGAATCAGCCTACTTTGCGTGTCATTAAGGAGCAAGTAGAGGCTAAGAGACATGTCATTAAGGAGCAGAGGCTAAGAGACATGTCATTAAGGAGCAGAGGCTAAGAGACATGTCATTAAGGAGCAGAGGCTAATGCACCGAGAGTGTTAGAAAAGAATAGAGTTTACCAACCCAGAGGTAGAGTGACTGGCATAGTTTTTCTCTTACAGTTGGCACTCTGTAAACAGCGTTTATTGACATTTTGAAGTAGAGAATTGTTCACTATTTTATCTTCCCCATTGCTCACTGGCTGTGGAAACATGTGGTCAACCCTTTCCAGCTGAGATAACGGAAACCTTAAATCTGGTGTATCTGGTTCAGTTAGGTTAAGGAAGACTAAACATCAGCTGTACCCAGCAGTGGAGCCTTTTCAGGCATGCTACGGGTAAGATAAGGGAGACTTAAGATCAGGGATATTCTGTTTTATAGTATACTGCAAATGCTAGGGCTAGATTAATATACATTTATTTTAAACAAAAACTTGAAGATTTCCACTTTAAGTAGGTTTTGACAAAAAAAGATCTACCTAGTTACATTTAAAATGTCATTAGTTGATAAGAATACATTTGAGTCGCCCTCAGAAATAAATGTGAGGAAAAGGACTACAGGCAAGAGGAGAATTATTATATGTCTGTACACTGCAAACAAAATGAAATAAAAACACCTGTTGTCAAGCTGATTTGATTTAGCCTCAAAGAGGTTTGCTTTGGGAAAATCAAGACAAATTCTTAACATTTAGCATTCGCTTTTAGAATGTGTGAAAAGGCTTTGTTAAAACTAACTTTAAAAACTAAAAAGTATAGCATTCTTTATATATTGGATCCACGTTGGGATCTCGTTGACACATTGCCATGGTTATTTTGTATAAAGCGATCAAACCAACAATTCAACAATTCACATGTGTTGCGTACGCCCCTGTCAACTATCAGTCTTAACATTCCCTGGTTCTGAGTGATGAACGCACACATCAGTCACCTTTTGTCCCCGTAGACATCACCTTTTATCTATAGGCATCACCTTTTTGTAGGCATGATGACAATTGAAACCTGTTCTGTACAATGCGGCTACTGTTCAGGGTTCTTCTGTGTCTTTAACACACAGGGAGGACTGGTTTCATCACACCCTCCCTCACTTAAAGCACTCTATCAGGTAGATATGACAGTAGAAACAAGTAGATTTGACCGCAGCAACAGGTAGTCATGACCCCTATTCTTCTAAATAAAGATGTTTCTCAATAAATGGGGTTGAAAATGGAACTGACTTTGTCCTTAACGACACTGTCGAAACTCTAGTGATGATTTTGAAAGTTCGGTAACCCTTTCTTTTACAGTCCCCTAATTACTAGGTATTTACCCGGTAAATATATGGTAAATCATAGTGTATTACTGGGTAATTACCACTGGTAATAAGAAGGTAAATGCAGAGGAATTACAGCTGAAGTACTAAGTAAAACACCCACTATTACCCATCAACTCCAACCAAAGTACCGTGTAGTTGTAGGTTGGTAATAACTCAGATATTATTGTGTACTTCCTAGGAATTTAGGCAACCAATTCTTAGAAACACCTATCAATTCAAGTTACACTTGTAGTTATCATAGGTTTATGTTGATGACAGCATAAGTTTAATGATGTACTATCTACAAAATAGCATAGCACTTTCCAATAAATTACTTTTTCCTACATTATTAATAGCTACACCTATTTAGAAAGGGTTCATAAGATTTACCTTAGAAACTATGGAATTAGTTATAGTAACAACCTCCGCAGGCACAGGTTTCCTCTAGTGTCATGGTACATCTTAAAAACTGGGTACGAAGCTGTTTGTTTCCATGTTATTACCATATAATTTGTAATAGATACATTCCAGTCCATACAGTAAACTGGAACTTGTACCATGTAAGTTCTGCAACATTACCAAGTAAAACATGACAATTTACCAAGTAAGTAAGATGAAACTGTACTGTAAAAGGAAGCCTCGTTTTTTTCCATGCATTACCAGGATCTTACCATATAATTTGCAATAGATTATTCCCTTTTCCATGCAATCCACAAAAACTTGTACAATGTATGTTCTGCAACGTTACTAAGTAAAACATGACAATTTACCAAGTAAGTAAGCTGAAACTGTACTGTAAAAGGAAGCCTTGTTTGTTTCCATGGTATTACCAGGCTCTTACCATATAAGTTGTAACTGGTTATTCCCTTTTCCATGCAATCAACACAAACTTGTACCATATATGTTCTGCAACGTCGTTCACCAGTAGTTAAGCACTTTAATTTTAGTTATAAAACCCCAAACCACTGTTGATAACATATTAAAATTAAACAAAATCAAAGGCTTATCTTTCAAACAATGCATATCTCACAAACAGGTACTGAACACTGAAAAAATCGGACAAAAAAAAGCCGTACACATCAACTCAATTTAAATGTTACCGGTGTTTTGAGAAAACACATGACAGTGCTATGGCAAATGACCACAATGAAGACTGCTTCAACCTTTACAATTTGAATAAGTGGCGAATGCCATGCAGCAATCTACCTATGGGAGCATCTTTGTGGTCATTCGCAAACCAATGAGTCCACTCGATGAATGAGCGATGGCTCTTAAGTGTCCTCTCTGTGTGGTATCCCTGCAGTCTCCACACCAGGGATTTGTAGGCTGACCAAGGCTTGACCAGGTACCTCCAAATCTCCCCTTCCCTTCTCCCCTTAAAGGGGACCTATCATACCACCAGGTGTGAGGGTGATTAGCCATTACAAGCCGTTTTCAAAATGTGCAGCATTGTGACCTCACAGGTGGGCGTGTCCACCTAGATGTGTCAATCACCCTCACACCTGGTGGTATGATAGGTCCCCTTTAATGGAGACTGCTAGTCGTTGCGGACATTTACTCAGCACCAAACTAACATAAACCATTGAAAATAAGTGTGAAAACCATTCATAAAATAGTGCTGACAAATGTTATTGAGTTGTACAAGAAAAATTAAAAAGCAGGAAGTGAAATTAAAAGCTTGTGCTTTTTCCTCCACTGTCCGAAACAACTTCCTGACACTGGCAGAGTACATGAAGGTAGGTTATAACACAATACTCTATACTCCTATACCATTGTATGAACTACTTGTCAAGTTTTTACTTGGATATAATATTTTGATATAAAACAATTATATTGTCCAATTTCCCAAATAAAATGTAATTTGTGTGTTTATTTGTACCAGATGAAGACTCTACTAATAGTGGTAATTTTGACCGTATGCGAAGCAGCCCCTGAAGGTGAGCTAATCTCAGTAGTGGTTGCTTTCTGCCATTAACCTCTATGGAGTAGATGAACAACAGGTGGAAAGTTATGGACAGTTTTACTTTGCTGCTCAGGGGGTTGAACAAAATATTTAATGATTTGGAACCAGATTGTATGCTTGTCTTTTCAGATCTCACAGGAAAAACATTAATCTTTCCAAAGGACAGCAGCAGGGACTACGTGAAGCTGATCCCAACCAACGAGATGTTGCCAGCCATCACAGTCTGTCTCAGGTAGTATAGAGGCACTTTACTAATAATAGTTCTATCTATAATATACAATATGAACTAAAAAATCTATTTTTTAGTTCATATTGTATATTATTGTATATTATTTGTTCCATTTTATTTTGACATTTTTGTGCAGTGCCCTGTCAAAACGTGCCTCTGCAACCTAATAAACCAACATAAACAACAGAATGTTTTTTGTCAATATAACCCAAAACTAACTAATGATGAGCGGTCAATGGTCCAGTGCCCCCTATTGACTGATCGAAGAAACAAGCCACACGTCACGTCTGTCACGTTTCTGTTTTCTTAAAAAAAAAGAAAACCTCTCATCCAAACCACTTCCCACTCGACCACCTCCTTTAGTCGTCAGCAGTACGCCCGCCAAGCGGGACGTCGATCGGATGGGTGATTGTTGAGAAAATCCAAAGACAGACATACATACAAAGGCTCCTTTGAGTTTGATACTGGCGCTACTACATGAACATGTCTTGTTTGCTCTTCTCTCAAGGTCCTTCACAGACCTCAAAAGAAGCCACGGCCTCTTTTCCATGTCCACTACCTCCTTGTTCAATGCCTTCCTGATTTTTAAGGAAGATGAAGCAAATCGGTTCCAGCTGAACGTCAAGAATACTCCCGCGACTATGTTCGAGCAGGAATACAAGCTGCACACCTGGCAGTCTGTCTGTGCCACCTGGGATGGAAAGACTGGGCTGGTGCAGCTTTGGCTGGATGGAAGACCTAGTGCCAGAAAATACTGTACTGATGGAACCTTAAGCTCAAACAGTTTGATCTTGATAGGACAGGTAGCATTATCAATTAATTCCTTTGTACCATATATCAATAAATGTGATATAATATATACATGTGTGTTCTTTGATCTTTTCGATAATGATACGTTAAATGGCTCTTCGTAAACCTTTCCCTACAGGAGCAGGATTCCCACGGTGGCGGATTTGACATTAAGCAGAGCTTCGTCGGCATGATTGCGGACGTCCACATGTGGAACTTTGTCCTCTCTCCCTGTGAGATCCAGCGCTATGTAGAGGACCTTAACTACTCCCCAGGCAACGTGATTAACTGGAAAGCCCTAAATTATGAGATTGTAGGGCAAATACTTACCAAAAACGGCGTGTGTCCATGTCTAGCAAAGGGGAAGATGACAAATATATTAAAGCAGTCCTGCCAGGGTTAATGGATATCAGCTGAACGTGTTGTGAATGTCAAATGTAGTTCCAATGACATTGTAAAGATATGAATAAAAAATAATCTACTGAATGTTCCTTTCTGCCTCCTCATCCGTAAAACATGATAGCCTATTAAACTGTATTCAGTAACCAAAGCTGTCAGTGTTCACAAGAGAAATATGAAATGAAAAAAATACGCTGCGCACATTGAATGAAAACCAAAACGAAAACCTCATAAATGATAGGATGATTATAGAAGTCTGGGACTTCAGATACTGAAGATGTCGGAAGACGTGATGCGGTAAGAGACTCGGGAGGCACTGGAACCCTGGGTGAAGAAGGCTCTGTCAGACGGGAGACAGGTAGCTGAACATCCCTTGCCCCAACTTGTAACCTCCCCGGTGGACCGGTCTATGTGAAGGTTACATTTGGTGAGCTGGTGTGGTAGAAATTATTGATTATATTCTATGTTAAACCATGATTATTACTAGGCCTGAATATCTAATGGTAGAGAACATCTGGAAAGTCTCTGGTTCAGGGCCTAGCTCGGCGCCAGGGGGTCTGGGGTCAGAGCTCAATTTGGTACCCCCTCCTCCCTGAGACCGGAGACAGCGGGGTCAATTTGTGCTGACCTCAGGCCTGGGGTA
>OOFH01053585.1:0-10991 GCA_900323355.1 Merlangius merlangus | reverse complement strand
TCCGGATGAACAGCATATTCATCTTAAACTATAGAAGTAGGGGCTGCAACTAATTCTTGAAATTGTTAATCTATTGGTAATGTTGGTGAGGATGGTCCTTAAAAATCGAAAAGGTGCATGAAGTGAGGTGGATAAAGAGCCCAACAACTTAAAGCTGAGGTAGGCAATTTGTAGAAACAAGCCTGAGGAAGCTAGATTTTGAAAGTATCCAACCGAAAACATTCCACCCCTCTCGGCTGGGCTCCCTCCAAAAGAAACCCCCAAAAATGACATAGGGATGACCTTTTGAACTAGGGATGGGTACCTAACATTAGGGCTGATTAATCTAATGAAATTCAAAATCGCAATGAAATAGAACACGATATGCAAATCGCAAAGGCTGTGATTAAACCGTTACTGACTGGAGATCAGTAGGATTTATATAAATTTTTCTTTTACAATTCAATAGTTAAATAAAGTTATTGTATCAATTCATCTAAACACGTTGGCCTGGCCCAAAGGAAAGAGCAGTTTATAAGTTGACTGCTTCCAGTGTTGTGTTGGTCATACTAAAGAATGATTTATTGCTATTTTAGTGAATAATACAGATCATAAGGCAGTTGATACATTTAAAAAAAATCGCAATTTTGTCCAAAATAATCGCAATTTGATTATTTCCCCAAATCGTTCAGCCCTAATGGGCCCCGGAGCTAAATGATTAAAGACCAAAGTATTGATAAGCTCCAACACACCCATTGCAGTTCAAGACTAAGAAATTAGGGAAAAATATTTTCTATTAATTTAGGTTAAAACTAAAAGGAAGGTTATGTACCTACGAAAACGAAAGCAATAGTTGGTTGTTCTTCATTTGTATTCAAAATAACTGATGCCGTTAAAGAACTGGATTGATGAGCATAATTAAATATTTTGATAAAATGTAGCAAGACCTGTACCTGAAACTCAGGTCATGCACAAAGAATGAATGAAAAGAGTGTGCATGCAGGTAACCAGGTAGGTAGGAAGACAGACAGGTAGGCCGTCCAACCTTTCATTTTGAGCTTTAGTCACTGAATTATTACAGGCCTGCAACAGCTATTTATTTATTTTATGCTGCTGGGATAAGAGAATTTTCAACAAATAAAACAAAAAAAGTTATTCTAAATTAAATTGCCTACCCTAGCTTTTAGTAGTCCTTTTTTAAATGATGGGAAAATAGGACAACAACCAAAAAAAACACATTTGTATTTCTAAAAGCAATACTATAAGCAGCAAAGAAGGCTAATGGTTTCAGCACCATTTTCTGTATTTAGTACATTAGTACATTACAGACTGGTAGGTCCATATGGATATGACGGTGTATATATTCCAGAATGCATTGATTAAAACAGATCAAATAGCGTAGGTAGGAGGTGCTTTAGGCGCGTTGAGAGTACGATTCTTTTAATCAATAGACAGTTAAGGGCTTTTGTATTTGTCCAAGTTAAATTTATTGAAGTTAGTTATAATAACCAGGCTTCAGTTACTAATCAATAAATAAAATAATTGAAAAATCCATTAAAAAAACAACACAATTTGATTACTCATTAGTAGTTCAGGTCGACGAATGCTGACGTCTAAAGAGAGTGGAGGCACTCATGCCAATCTCTTAGTCTGATGTTAATTGTTCTTTGATTATATTTTTGCTAGCTACAACTGGCCCAATTGAAGAAGTCCTGTCCATGATTCCACTTAAGTCATATGCTTGTTATGTTTAGATGTGACTTTTTAACCATCTACATTTTTGTTGATTTTTCTTTACTCCTATTACTTTTCAAAGTTCATTTGAGTATCCTGGAAGTGCCATTTAAATTAATTCATTATGATTGATTTTTGTCATCTGCACGTATTATTGAATCGATATCGAAGCAATTGGATCAATATCAAATCTAGTCGATATCGAATCAAGAATCAAATTGAATTGTGAGGTACCTGGCAATACCCAGCCCTAGTAAGCTGCATAGCCTACAACATAGTGAACAGGACATCTGCTAAAAAAAAAGCGAAGCGGTCTTGCAGACAACGGTGCAGTTATATCAATGGTTTGCAAGTAAATAGGCTTCTGGTTGCAACCATGGCACCCCTACACACAGAGCCAAAACCTCTGCAAGTGTCTTACCCGGTCAAATGAGTCCTTGCACCTCAACGACGGCCGTGCGATGGTCTAGTCCTCTATAGGGCCCTCACCGGGAGGGGTCATTCAGCTACCTGACAGACCACAGCTCAGGTGTTGGCTGGACCGAGCACTGCAGCTGGTGCAGCACAGGGCAGTGTGAGAACACTGGGGCAGGCCACAGGTGTCTGGCTGATGCTCAAGACTCAGACCACGTTAATCATGGCAAGAAAAAAAAGGCAGCAAGGCTGAGGGAAAAGGTAACTGCTATTCAAAGGACATTATAATTCATCCAGAACCCATGAAGCCTCAGTCATACACAACATTGATCAAACAACCACAAAACAAAAGGCAGGGTCCTCAGTGTCAATAAGCGTCTTTTAAGGTAATCCAAAGACTAAGGGGTTGGATGTGTTCTTGCGGCAGTCTGGCTAATTACGCGTATTTGAGCTGTAGGGGAGGGCCTAGATGCTTTGCGTATGCTTAAGTTAGTCGCTGTGCAATTAGATGTCATGAGCAATGTGCTCTTTTTTTGGGCTCAGAAGCAGGAAGATTCATATGTGTGAATGCATGTTGCACAGTATATGTCCGTGGGGGGGTAAGCACACACCATTTGACATCAGGCACAGTTATATTTCTAGTTATAGTTTGGACAGGGATATTCGGCTGGTTCTCAACTCCTGTTATCCAATAGTTTTTGAACAGACCATTCGAGCTAAGTGAAATGAAGGATGAAGCTGCTTCTTTGTCATGAATGCAAGGAAAAAAACAAAATGTAACTTAATTTGTTTCCTGCGCAGTGATTAGCAAAATATGATCATAAATCAAAAATAGTGAAAAATATGAAATTACATTGTTATTGGTCAACCAGGACTTGACCTTACTACTAATCACAAACCCACTCAGTTGGTGCCTGGATCAAAGAAACAGTAATAATACCGCAAAGACTAGCCTGCAAATAATGTAAAAAGGTTAAAGGTTTGATACCAAAAAGACAGATGTACAAACATTGGGGTGAACACACCGGTAGTCTAACAGCAGGAGAATTAAAGTGAACAGAGGGTAAAAGAGTGGGGTGGAATCCCTAATCTGGGCCAGACTTTAACGCCTGTCCGCTCTATGTGTTCACTGCCCGGAGAGTCCTTTGGAAGTCGGGCGTCCAACCGGGTGAGCCTTTCAGACAAATCCGCACAATGGGGCTAATTAAGAAAACACAGACTTTGAAAATAAATCTAAATTATGATTCCCAGTCTTGTCTAGTATTTGGCAGGTACACTGTAAAAATGAAGCCACAAGGAGATTTATGAGCCATGGGTGGAATTAAACCTGATAGAAAACCGTTCTTTGTCATTGGCTCTCTTTGCTGACCGTAGACTTTTGTCGTCACATAACCGATAAAACCTATTGTGGTTTCTGTGTCCGGTATGCTCATGTATTCCAACAATAAACAACCAAGGGCGTTTAAATCTGCTGAACACATAGGCGTGGGTTAATGCCCTCAGTAAATACGCTTATTCCGGATTTCAAACTAGCAAAACAAACGTTTCACGAAAAGGCTAATCGGGACCATGGGTTTTAATCGAGGAAATGTGGCCCCAAGTCACATATCCCCATGTGAAGCATTCAACAGTGTTATCCGAGTATCCCAGTCTGCCCCTAAAAAAGAAAAACACCAAGTACTGGGCCAGTGCTTTCCATTGAATAAGGTGTACTTTACTTTAAGGTTTAATATTAGAAGCCTGCAAATGTTTAGGTGAGCAAGGAGTTTTGCATATCCCACCAGGGTCTGTAATCTTTAAAGAAATGGCCAAAGACAAATAGTGTCAGCATTTGGACCCCAGACTACAAAAACATTGATATGCATATATTGTTCAAAACAAAAGCAACCCTAGCCCTAATACTCATAGAAGTATTAATGCGTTTCAGTGCTACCTCAGAAATTAAAAAAATACACAACACTGGCAATAGCTACATTATGAGTCATAATTACATTATGAGAATGTATTTTATATGGTGCATAATATTTTCCATTTGTCAAAATAAAAAAGCCAACTCTAGGAAGAATTCAGGTTAAACTTAACAGTTGACTAACCAGCTTTTTTAGAAGAGATAACCCTATATGTACACCTGTGCACGGTTATAATATATTAAGTCAGAATTGAATCCGGTCTCAATGTGAAATAGGTGTCAGTCCATTGGCATGGGCTTCCTAAATCAAGTTGTTTTGGTAGTTTGTTAATAAATAAAATGTAAATCATCTACCTTAACAACCCTCTTAAACCTCACCTCAAATTACACTTTGTCTAGCCTTTACTCTTGTCCTCAAACTTTGGACGCACACTATGTACAAGATCCCACTGTAACTGAAATGTATAGTTGCCTCTACCAGTCATAGCTCCTCTTTTGAGCAGCTGTGTGCCTCAATTTGGCTTGCCTGTCCTCCTGCCCTGTAGTCTTCCTGCTTTGCTCTTAAGATTAGAAATCATTATTTAAATATAACTAAAAAAAATGTATAGAGCAGCAAGAGCAATGTTTACAACATCATATTAGGTTTACTATATAAAAGCCATAATATCGCAAATGTGTTTTACAATCAATAAAATATAGAAAATTCCTGATATTAAAATATCTACAGGCAACAGAACATGGTTCGGATACAAACTCTTAGTCATGTACCATGCCGGCAACAGTTTTTTTGGTCATTTTCTAACATGATCGTCAACATAGTAATCTATTTGATTTTATCACGGTTACAAAAAAAAAAAGTTATTTTCTTTTATTTCACTGTATAATTGTATGCATGTGACAAATAGGCCTACAATTCTTGAATCTTGAGTCCTCAATTTAGAGAAAGAAGGGCTAAACTATATATTATTTGCATTCATCCCAAAACAATGTGAACATTCCACTCCTTTTCGGGACGTCTGAGGGCCGTTTCCGAGGCACTCCAAGGGGCACTGGCGGCACGGTTTGTGTGGACGTGTGAAGCTGTCTGAGCGGCGGATTATTGCTGCGTCCGAGAGAAAGTTTAGGTTTTCGGACACCTATAGTATAACGATGGGGACGCAATATCCAACATCGCTCATCATAATGTTCATACACAATGACTGTACTTAAAGGGTCTTAGCAAGACCCATACATCAACCCAAAATGTATTCCAGCTTAAATAGTGGGTTCACCGGCTCTTTAAATTAACAAGCTAACCTTATCACTCACATTATTACTTCTGAAACAGGTTGTCGAAGAATATACTAAAAGGCACTTCTACGTCACACAAAGAGAGCTACCTGCTAGCGGAGCAGGGTGGAACGTTCACAAACCGGTTGGTAGACACTGAATAGTCTTATTTTAGATAGTGAGTCATCAAAATGATTGTCTGGGCATTGTGTGATCCATGATGTCGATGTGCGACATCTGGAAAATGGGCAGCCCTAACTAGAAGCTAATGCTCAGGGGGGTCTGACAGGATGCTTAAAGGTTTTCAGAAGTTTGTGTCACACCGTTGTCTTTTTTTCCCCGTTTATGTACATTTATGTCACAAAGTTCATAGCGATTAAAGGAGTTTATTCAAGTGTGAATTTAAGATTTAAAAACAAATTATTTGCTTGGTGTCTTAGAAAGTGCAGTACAATTAGGCCTACTAACGCTTACCCCCAGTAAATACAAAATAATAACTTAAACTCCATAAATTCCAATAGTAAAAGAGCATGCCTGGTGGGTAGAGAACCAACGAATAAACAGTCTGTTTTACCAGCGATACGAGACGCTTGTACGGCTGAACCATTTATTCCGAACAGTTACTCCTCCAGTACATCGCTATGCCATTACTGTTCGTCAACACAACTTGACAGTGTGTGAAATTGGCCTTGAACAGGAGATACCCACTGAGGTTTCCCAACACCCCGTCTCAGGATCTGGGACAACAGGACTCCCAGAACTATTGAATATAAGCATAGTTGTTGTAGTCACGTTGGAAGAGACAGCATGTGAAGGCTTTATTTCTCTCCCATAATAACAATCGCTATTCCAAAGAACACGCAAGGAAGCTTCGACAGTTTCAATATGCTGAGATAAACCATCCGTTTTTTAAAATAAGCCTCAAAGTGTGCCATTAAGACAGAACTGACAAAGAGAAAGATAGTTTTCTTCTTGTTCACAATTCTCAAAGTAGTCATCATTTTATCACACTTGACAACAAATCCAGACTTAATGGTATGGATTTAAAAACAATCCACACAAAGAGTACACATAGCTGACCAACCCACTCCGCCCACTTTAGTCTACCCGTCCCATGGTCGCTCCAGCTAAGGCTCAAACAACCAGAAAACCCTGCTAGTTTCAACCCTGCTCTTTATTTTGTATCATTTAATTGACTTCATTAGTCTCCACGGCATGTGCCACCACTGCTCCTTATGTCTCCGAGGCTCAAACCGCACTGTAGTACACGTGGTGCTCACGATGCCAAAGGGAGCTAAATGGCTAACAGCGAAATGGGTATTAATGGTCATTCATTTAACCAGGTAGCTGTTCTGGTCAATGGAAGCACCATAAACAGCGATCAAGCTAATAGTAAAACTAGTAAAGGCACTCCCTCTTGGTGGTGGACTTCAGCCTTTTACGAGGCTAGCCGACGCTGGCGCTGACCAGAGGAACTGTCAGAAACATAGCATAGATACCTTTAAACTAGCTAGCTAGCTTAGACGACCCGATGGAAACTAGCTGACAGGCTACAGAGCGACAACATTCAACATAAAGCCCCGTTTAGATACAAACCTTAACCACCTGAACGCCCGGTTTGGGTGGTCGGTGGTTAACGGTTTCTAACGACATGATCTACTAAACGGCACCCGGGTCCATGTTGTGGGAGTGAATGAAAACAAATGGTTTTTTATATATATAGTTACCTCACTCGAGTGCCGTGTGCATCTCCTCTCCGCTCGGTACCAAAAAATCACAATCATCAACTCTCTTTATCCGCCCCACATGACTTGAACGCAGCACGTGCTGCGTTCAAGTCATGTGGGACGGCGGGGAAGGCAGGGGTGAGGAAGGATTACTCCCATTTTTAAAACTGTTTGGTTGTAAAAATGTGTTCTCGTTTCAGATTAAAATCAGTATACTTAACTTATTGTTCTGTATGAATGGCTCCGTTCAAGTTAACGGAAAATATAATATATAATGTAACAGCAATACAAATAATAGAAAATAAAAAGTATATTTATGCACTCCGAATTAATAATTATCATAAAGGACTAACAGAGATATTGGTTGCGTTGTGATCCAAACTCGAGTCAAATCAAGGTCGACTTAACACTGAACGCCAGGTTTCAGCTGACATGAGGCGCCTGCTTTTGTATGTCGCATGAACCCGGAAAAAACACTCCCTGTCGGTCGTCCGGGGGGGTGAATGCTATTCAACAACACCCCGGACGACCGTGCTAAATAGTTTCCAACGGCCATTAAACCAACGATACATTAACAGAATTGTTCTGCAGGTCATTTGTCTTTTATCATATCCATATTAATTTCTTCCTCCTTATCTAACTAAGTGACTTCAGAGTCTGCTGTACAGAAAACAGATTGTATGACATCTATGTATTCTGACAGTCAGTTATATTATTTTGTTGATGATTATGATAAAATCGATACATTGAAAATACTTTGCTCAGACAGAAAGCATAGGCCTACAAAGGGCTATTAATTTGAAATCCTGAATATGTCCTCCAAAATCACATTTGATTGGTGTCTGAATCGTTTAAAGTTTGTAGTCTTTGATGAATATGTAATTTATCTATCCCACTCTATTCTATCATTATATCTGTATGCATGAAGGAAAGAGAAGATTAGAAAAATCTCTCTAATATGGGACAACCTATTACTCACCACAGGTGGTAATTCACTGACTAATGGAATTGGCAGAAACGTAAGCATTGGGGAACCGATTCAGATGGAAATCCAGAATAAGTTCAAGAACTAAAAATATAATTAAACGTGACTAATGGGACATTCTTCCACTGAACATAAATTCTAAAGAAGATAAGATCAAAAGGGCTTGACCTGGGGTTCAAAAGCATGTTGACCAAAGAGGATGAGGAGCTACAACCGGTAGGGGTGAATTGATAATGATATATATAGGTTTGTTCTATATTAACTGTTGACTCTATCTACTGCTAATCATAACTTCTCAACTCAGGCACTGTGGGAGTGGGACAAAGGTGTACACAGCAGCTCAATAGGATACCCTGTGCAAAAGTACAAAAAACATATCCAACATCATGCATATATTTTGCTGGTGTGGCTGCAATGCCAGGGGTACACTTGTGCAAATGCTCTGGTATTGTGATGACATAAAGGGGTTTTAGTCTGAGGAAGTCTCACAAATTTGACGTCAGATTTATACCTAATCTCATATACAGACAAGCTCAGATATGGGTGAACAGGGCATTTGCTTTCATATCATATTTGATCGACCAATCATGTTGCTAATGATGGGGAGGTGTGAGCGTAATTTACACAAAAAATTGCTTGAATTGGCATTCATCAAAGGATTCAAATCAACATTGTATGCTGTCTACTGTAAAAATAATACCCTTATTAAAACTCCAGAATGCTTCGTCCACTTGTGTGATTGAGTGTTCCTCAATTTAATATCTGTGTCTTCTTTAATGTGGGAACTTGGCTGAAAGACTTTCTGGACTTTCTATAATTGGAACATGCTGATAGCTGAAACACAGAAAAACACAGAAAATATCAAAAGACAGTATGTACAGTGTAACCAAAATCAGGTTTGCAGAAATATTACAATTAGGGCATTTAGCAGACGCTTTTATCCAAAGCTACTTACATCGGTTAATACACACAGCCAGCTGGTTAGCAGCAGTTAGGGTTAGGTGTCTTGCTCAGGGACACATCAACAGCTAGGAGGAGCTGGGGATCGAACTAGCAACCTTTCGGTTATAACAGCTCTACCTCCTGAGCTAAGCCGACCCGAACGGTCGAAATATGACAATGCAATGTCCCCCACGTGTTCCTTTGTATGTATGTGATCATATTGATAAGTGCGTTATATATATAAAATTAATGTATTTGTGCCTTGCTTTACGAGATACATTTGAGTTCATGTCGTAATCCTCTAAAAAGCTGTGAGACCAACAGCTGTTGCGGTGGGAGCCACATTATCTTGTTTAGTTCTGCTTTTGACCTTGGGCAAGGGAGAACACCAGACAGTTTCTTCTCGCTATGGGAAATGTGTTACAGCGCTCCCTATCACCACCACTCCCAACTGAAATGTACTGGGTCTGTTCCGCTTTTCCACAGCCTACCTCTACAGTAGGGATCCATGAGTAAGATACCTTAACCCTCCACCTGCTGCTTCCCTTAATGATTAATTCAGTTAATTCCCTGTAAATCGCTTTGGATTAAAGTATCGGCCAAAGGACTAAATAGTAAAGAGTAAAACAAATGGCTGAATATAAACACCTGACTCAAACAAATCAGACTTTACAGACAAACACATTAAACACTAATGATTCTATGTGGCGTCAAGACATCAAACTGTATACTCTAAATGGAAAGTATTGTATCAACATTTTAAACAGCAGTAACCTTCATGTGTTGTTTTGATTTACATATATAATTAATATCATCTGATTTCTCACAAATGTCTGGTTAAATTGATTTTGAACTCCAATCAGTGAGTTAGTCACATCCTGGCACAGAATGCTTCAATATTTCCGAAACAAGTAAATACAAATGTGGTTGAAATAAACAAGCAAACTGATCTTAATCTTTATGCTTTTGTTAGAGTTAGCTAATGTGAACCGCAAGCTCTGTGGGTCATAAAGTTGGCGATTTGGTGTCAGTAAAACTCTAGATTCACATACAGTAAATGGAAAATCACAGGCCATTGGACGTGGTGATGGGATTGCAATAGTCCTTTGTCGTGACATCGAAACCAAGCACGCCTCACCACCCTGTCTCCCTCCTCATTTGAATACCTGGCATTCAAACCTTCTGGTCCCACACCCCGGGTCACTGCTGTCCTCCACCATCCCCTCTTCCTGACCCTTCCTTCCTTTCCATCCTCTCAACCAACTCTGCTCCGTCTCCTCCTCCATCACACTGCTCCTTGTCACTTTCTACCTTACTGATGTCTTGCACCGCCATGCAACCACCTGAGCCCTCCGATCTGTGGGCACCCCTCTCCAAGACCAAACATGGGACCTGGTGCGACTTCTCCATCGCCGCCTCCTCCCTCTGGAACACTCTCCGCAAAGCCTTCATCCTTAAAGTCTTCCCTCAAAACCCATTCCTTCAAATGTGTTTTTAACTTCTAAATGTCTTATATATGTTCTTGACTTATTATTATGTGATTTTATTCTTGCCGTAAAGTGTCTATCCGTATTTAAAAATTATGCAAAATAAATGTATTATAATCTTATAATCATTTTGTTGATTTTATGGTATTTATGACCATGGGAAGCCCAGATTGTAATAATTGATTTCTTTGAGATATGTATTTGTCAAATTCATGATTGTACACGTCAAACAACAACAATAAAATGAATTGCTCAAACAATCACAATCAATATTTGATCAATCAAGCTCCAACACACACTGCCACTCCTTTTATCCCTTCTTTGTTTGTGAGAGTGTGCAAATGTATGTGTGTGTGTGTGTGTGTGTGTGTGTGTGTGTGTGTGTGTGTGTGTGTGCGCGCGCGTGCGTGCGTGTGTGTGAGTGTGTGTGTGTGTGCATGTGTTTTGCAATTGCACAAACCTGTGTGATCATCTATAGCTTCACCTCTCTCTGTCCCCCTTTCTGTCCCAGCTCTCTATTTAGCCTCTCTCTTGAATCCCCAATG
>OOFH01053561.1:0-10095 GCA_900323355.1 Merlangius merlangus | reverse complement strand
GAGGGAAAAGTTCAAACTGTTTTATTTATTTATTTTTTAAATTCTTTAAAATGGTTAACTGTTCGAGAAGCGCAAGTGTGTGTGTATCCTATCCATTGCAACATATTAGTAACCTTAATATATTCACACACAGTTGAATTAGTTATGGTCTCACTTCAAAGGTGCTGCTGCTCTTGGAATACCGGTTGTCTTTTTACAGGCGGGTGTGTTTTTGAAATGGAGATGTTTCACATGTAATGCAACAGCTCAGACACACCAACGACACAATAAATAGTGACACGCATACACAATCCTAGACCCAAGCTGGGGCCCTAGTTGGTTTACCTCAATCCTTACCCAGACAGCCATAATCGTATGCGCAGAAGAAAGTAGGCTATGTATTGTTTCTATAAAACCTTTATACATTCCCCCCCCCCTCCCCCTTTCTCTCTCCTCCCACACAAACACTGTCGAACAGCATCATCCACTTCCTGTCTGGTTTGACGAGGAGCCGCCGCTAATTAAGCCTGTCATTCACAGAGACGGACAGCAGAGGGGAAAGAGGGAGGATGTGAAAGATGGAAAATATAGGGATATAGCGAGCGACGAGATGTTTATCCCTCACGCTGGAGTGCTTTTTGTTAATAGGTAGGTAGGGCCCTATGAAATCCGTTTTATTTTTTTCCAAATTCTGTTTTATTTTTTTCCAAATTCCGTTTTTTCCGTTTTAATTTTCATGAATTCCGTTTTTACACTTTAAGCTATTTAAATCATCAGAACGAGTGTCAAATAAGTGCGAATGAATACAATTCTTACAATTTAATCAGATAGAAGACTACATTTACATCACAACGGAGACTACTCGCATTTTGAGGCAGCGCTCCTCCCTGTTTACAGTGTTTGACGAGAAACGGGCGTAACTTTTTTAGCTATTCAAGGGGGATGTCAGATTCGGCGCACACAGCCACAAAGTCCTCAATAAATTCCACTCTTGAATCTGCTGAATCTGGGGGTTAGAACCGAATTACGGTTACGGAAGATTTGGGCATTTCAGCAGTCAGCGGAGGGCGCTTCAGCTTCTTCTTCGGCTTCTTGTTAGGAGCGGGAGCGGGACCTATTGTTTGCATTCCCGCCACCTAGGCTGGAGTGGTGGACCGGGGATTTTTTTTTAACATTGTTGTGGGAGTGACTGCTAAACATTCAGTGACGTTAATGTCACCTGTGTTGTTTCCCTTTTCCCTCGAAACTGAATTTGACCAAAATAATGGCGAATTCCGCTGCATTCCGTGTTATAAGATAAGATAATCCTTTATTAATACCCCTTGGGGGAAATTCACAGGTGACCAGCAGTACAGTGGGACAACAGAAGTGCAAAAAAAAAAAAAATCTGTAGATTCCGTTTTTATAGTCCGATTCCGTGATTCCGTCCGCGTTTTCGTTATCGCGGAAATCATAGGGCCCTATTTATGTGCAGCGCGGAGCGCACAGGTATATATTTAGGTTATATGTATGTGTGTGGGGAATGGGGGGGGCAGTTCGGAAAGTGACGGCAAGTGGAAGGTGCTCTCGCTTGATAAACCTTTGGAATTAACATATGATTCACGCTCGGTAATTCTACAATAGCATAGAGACAGCATTCCATCCCTTTCTTTGTTTTGGTTACTACAATCTTGCTCACGCACTACTGGCAAGGCAAGCTTTGTAGATGATAGATTCATCCTACAGATGTGCTGGGACACAACATGTTTGATGTAACCTGGGGCTTTCGGTGTTTCTGGATATTGGGTGATTCGGGTCTTTCAACATCAGACACCCTCACCAAGGTGACTCAGCTGGGGGGTCTTAACATAACATTTACATAACATAACACATAATATATTTATAATGTGGCAGGGTAGCAGGTTATCCAGCACATCACCAACTACAAGACAAGCAACTGCACGACTTTCAACTGCGATGTCCTTGCTAGAACAGAAAGGTCAGAGTTTGTTAACTGAGTACACCTTCACCATCCCCTAAAAGCCACATCCTCCCTGTGCAGCAGGAGCAGGATGTGAGGCGTGTGCTCGAGCGGTGGATCCGAGGAAAGATGCCTGCCCTGATGGTATGACCGGAAGAGTACTCAAGGAATTCAAAAAAACAGTTCTCTGACGAAAAAGACTGTCATCAGCCTTATAAACGGCTACTATTCAGTATTGCTACTGAGCATGAAGTGCTTAGAAGGGGCTGGTCCTGCATCAAAGCCTCCCCCGGGTGAGGATACTTTTAATTGACTTTAGCTCTGCCTTTAACACAGCATCCTGGGCAGAATGGTTACTATACTTACTGACTTAGGTCTTTCCCAACCCATCTTCCACTGGATAAAGGACTTTCAGACCAAACCTCCCCATACTGTTAGGGTTGTGTTTAGCCCTATCCTCTACACCCATGGCTGTGGCCCCATTCCACCAACACCCTTGAGTTTGTGAATCACAAAACCGTGGTTGGACTTATCTCAGGACGAGACTAGACAGCCCACAGGGATGAAGTCCATAGACTGACAGCGTGGTGTTCAGAGAACAGTATCCTCCTGAGCTCCTCAAAAACAAAATTACTCATAATAGACTTCTGGAAAAACAGGCAGAAAGGGTGTGGGGAGGGTCCCTGCCTCTAGGTTTCTGGGATGCACATTACTGAAGATCTCTCCTGGACTAAGATCTCTCCTGGACAGTACTGAAGATCTCTCCTGGACTATCAATACGAGGACCCTCAGGGAAACCAATCTGCAGGAAAAGCTGCTGGTGTCCTTCTACCGCTGCTCCAGAGTATGCAGGCGTACTGTATCCCTGCAGGGTTTCCCAGCTGCTCCGCCAGGAGAGCCCTTCAGAGGGTCATCAATACCTCCCAGAAGATCATTGGCGGCTCAATGCCATCTTTAGAGGACTTATTCAGCTCTCACAGCCTCAGTACTGAAAGAACCATCCAATCCTAGACACCATTTGTTTTACCTGCTATACTCGGGTAGATGCTTCAGGTCCATCCACTCACAAACAGCTCTTACCCCACAGCCATACGGGAACCGAACACAGAATATATGCCAAAAATATATTCTCATATTCTTTTCAGAATTTTCAGCTCAGTATTTTGCTGAAGTCGGTAAAGAAATAAAAACATTTGTTGTACATGCTATGTATCTGTGTTTACAGTTTTACAAAATTGAAGGTAAATAAAATATGTAGTCAATGCAATGTGATATTTTAATCATAAGATGGCTACTTATTTTTTTCCTTCATCTTCTCAAAGCAAGAAACCCCAGTGTGTTGAGGGAAAAACTAAAACCTTTTTAGACATTTCTTATTGCAGCCATTGGTTTTTCAAAAAAATAAAATGAGCTTACTATTTAATTATACATTAGAATACCGCTCAGCATGACACTGCTTATTAAAAGTAATGCAGTGGGGCAGAAAATCCTTTGCGAAGGCTGTTGTTACACTTTTCATATTTTATATTTCCAAGGGTAAATTGCTCTCTGAACAAAGATACATTTAGGTGTCACAGAAGTAGTATCGGAGTGTAATAACGATTCCGAATATAGATTTTTTTTTTATAATTATGAATAATCCATGAGTAGTAGACATTTCAACGCAGAATGCAAATGCAAACCTTATTGGCCCTTGGAATAAGCTTTAGGCCAACTGACCATGTTCATGATGTGACTCAAGAGCATAACCATACTCTATTTGAAAATTGTCCTTTTACCTATTGGACAATGTGACATTTGAATAGACTTAATTCCATTTCAGGTTTTACCCTCAGAGGTCTGGGGCCTATGTATTCTACAACCTTGATCTAAAATAACACCCCACAACGACTAAATCGTATCACTCTTGAATAAGAACACATCACTGTATGATGTGGGCAAGGGTAAACACATAGGCCTTGAACTAATAAACACATTTCTAAAACGATCATAGTTGTGGAAGATTATACCAACACTTGCAGCTTCATATTTCAAGTAAAGGAATGTCTGTTTCTGGTATTGACATGACATTACATTTCAGATCCACTGGTGACAAAGTTCCTGTTTAATCTCGACAGCAGGAGAAGCGTAATTATTGTAATATTGGTTATTAAGCAGCAGTTGGAATTTAAGATTCAATTAAACATGGAACTTGTTCCAGTTTGTTTCATGTGTGTGTAGCGAATACATGTTCGCTTTTGAATTGTTCTTCGTTAACTCGTTAATATTCTGTTATTAACATTGTTTACAATTCGACTGGTGAATGTGCGTTTTTTTTCGTCCACCATTCCAGCTGCACATTTGAATGCTTTATTTTTTTTGCATCTTCACCCGCTACCACCAGAAGCACACCATCACTTCGCAGTCAAACCAGCCTTTTCTCGCCCGACATTATTTTCACATTGACTCCGCTCACGGAGGCTGAAACGACGGATGCAATCATGGGAGAGACACGTTGGGACAGTTTATTTACATTCGAAGGGCCTGTATAAGTTTAGAGGGAAGCCGCTACGTGTGTCTCCCTCTTACTTTCACGGACCCCCTCCTCCTCAGCTCGCAGAAATTTATAAAGAACAAAAAATCCGACCAGGGAGGGAGGGGGGTTGATACGCTCGGGCTGAAATCGAGAGGCGAACCTAGGAAAGGGGAGTAATTTGTACACGGGACTTTCCCCCCCTTAGTCCCCCCAAAAGGAGGGGGAAAAGTCGCAATTGTGGAAACGAAAAGGAGCTACGATCTAAAGACGTGAAAACGTCTGCAATTGTGGATACTTTATATATTTTTATTTCGAAAAAATATGGCCGAGAACGTTCTGGACTCTGGCCCGCCTTCAGCCAAGAGGCCTAAACTCTCGTCTCCGGCACTTTCTGCCTCCGCCAGCGATGGAAACGGTAAATATTTTTAATACATTATTTGTGTGTCCGTTGTTACACTGTTTAATATTTCCAACGACCACTGACTACTTGGAAATCTAAGGGATGGATTACTACTCGGTGTTTTGTCGTAGCTGGGTAACGTTAGCATGTAGCGTACGTGTGTCGGACGTGAAGAGATCCGATGCTAGCCAGTCATAGCGCCTAGCTGCTAGCTAGTTGGATACGAATGAGGTCTCGGATTGACGGTCCCATGTCTAATGGCTAGTTTAGCCAGGTTGCTAATTAGCCAAACAACCAGCTAACTTGTAAAGTTTTGAAATTGTGCTCGCGTAAATATTAACTAATGGCAGCTGGATGAAATGTATGATGACGGTCAACAGCGAAATCAAGTCATATTGACGCATTAAGTTCACAGCGAATTATTTTCGCCTTGTTAAAAGTCGGACCCTTTAACAACAAACGTCGGTATGAGCTAAACCTGAGGTAGCCAACTCCGCTAACATTTCGGATGGGCTAAATTTAGGCCCATTGGTCGGAATGATTGTTATGCTCAAATTGCCATTGTTAGTTTTTTTCTGTAGATGGCGTGCAGTAGTACACGAAGTAGTGGGCTGTTAACAGAACTAGGGAGCAGGGACAGCGCCATGTCTTGTCAATCCCAATAAGTAGGAAACCGCCAGTCAATATCGGTCCGTCCTAATATGAAATTGTTCCCTTGATTTCACCACTTATGGATTTACCCAGCTGCGCCTGGCGAAGTTGTAGTTATAAACTGAGCCGTTAAACGTCTTTGAAGGCAACATTGTCCAGCCTTTCCGTGATATTTTACTCGTTGACCATTAAGTGAAGTTAATTACATGTGTTGATTTAGATTTGCAATAAGCCTACGTTGGCATTTGGACTCATGAAACGACTCCTAAAATGCTGTCATTAATTTATGTCTTTAATGTGATTCGTCACAGTCACGCCCCTTATGTGTTTTCTCTTTTAGCAATGAAATGTAGGCAGCCTGTGAAAGCATGATGGCAGTGATGATTTGTATTGAGCCTTTTCTTTGTTTTAATGATATTGACATCATGAAGTGCGCAGATTTTCAAGTGAAAGAATGGTAAGGGATTCATTCATTGACGAGGAGAACCGAAATTACCGCTAATTTTAACTCCTGATTTTAAGGAATTCAGGCAATGTGCTGTGCAGTATCAAATGGTGATATTGTCAATTGAAACGAAGACATTAACTGTTGATTGGCAACGAACATTTGAGGAAATGAAGTTGCACAGCATCTGGACATAACTAGAATATTCTCAGTGTTAATATGTTATTGAATGGCATATGCAGCATATTGTATGAACACACTATATCAAGTGTATCTGCGTAAAAGGGCTTTTCAGATTGTTCTGGCTGTAGCTCTGTATGTGTCAGTATGTGTATAGTCACATTAAAACTTGCTTTAGGTAGCTTCCAAAATTCTATACAAAACGTTATTCTCTTGACAGGGCAACAACATTCGGTCATATTCCATTTTAATAAACAATAACATTACACTCTTAATTGGAGGGTATCCTGTATATATTACCTTCCCTCCATTCATCTCCCTCCAGATTTTGGCTCGCTGTTTGACCTGGAGCATGACCTACCAGACGAGCTCATCAGTTCCTCGGAGCTGGGGCTGGTCAATGGCGGGGACATCAACCAGTTGCACCCCAGTATGGGAGGAGGCCCCGGGGGTCTTGGTCCTGGGGTTGGAGGGATGGGCCTTGGATTGGGCCCTGGTGGAGGGGGTCCTGGCCCCGGCGGAGGGGGCCAGGACGCGGTGGCCAAACACAAGCAGCTGTCGGAGCTGCTGCGCTCCGGGGCCCCGCCGGCTTCAACCCAACAGGGGCACCCTGGTGCCATGGGCAACCCAGGAGGGCCCACCTCCATGGGGCAACACTTGGGCAGCATGAAGGCATCCCCGTGCCAGGGGCCTCAGCAGCACCTGTCCTCCCAGCAGCAGGCCAGCATGATGCAGCAGCAGCAGCAACAGAACTCTGTAGCTGGGATGGTGGGCAGCATGAGCAGGGCCATGATGGGAGCCCAGCAGAAGGGCAACAATGGACCCCAGCAACAGCCTGGGATGCTGGGGGGCCAGGTGATGAACGGCTCCCCCAGGATGGGCTTTGGGAACCAGGGCATGGGTGGCGGAGGCAACCTGCTGGCAGAGACGTTGCAGCAGCAGCAGGTAGCCGGGCCGCAGGCTGGGATGAGAGGTCAGCAGCCTGGAGCCCTCAATAAGGTAAAGAAAATAATGTCTCATGTTAAAACCAAGCACAGTTTGTTGTTTGTTTCTCGGGTCATTCACCAAAAAAAGTTGTAATCGAAGACTCTTAATGTGCTTTTGTTTGTGTACTGCAGTGATCATAGCACTTTTGAATTGCCCCGTATTTCTTTATTACCTATTTATTTTTTATAGAAAAAGCGTGGCT
This sequence comes from Merlangius merlangus, assembly GCA_900323355.1. Classification (NCBI taxonomy): domain Eukaryota; kingdom Metazoa; phylum Chordata; class Actinopteri; order Gadiformes; family Gadidae; genus Merlangius; species Merlangius merlangus. The sequence goes on along the minus strand of OOFH01053561.1, from coordinate 2,776 downwards.
CAAACATTCAGGAGGACCCTATTCTCTATTTAGTGCATTCACATTTGAGCTGATCATTGGTTAACAAGATGAATAGATGGCGCCAACAATCATAAGTACTATACAGTTTTAGCGGATAAGAACGATAATGCTAAAGGAGGTTACTTGCGAAGACATGAAGAGCGGGAGAGAGAGGGGGAATACATCAAATTATGAAAGTGTTCTCCCCCTCCCCCTTGGTGCTCTGGGAGAGAAGGAAGAGGCATGTCGCCGTGTCATGTTTGTGGTAGTTGCAGTAAGTAGTCCTCACAATAGCGAGCATAAGAATGCTCCTCGTTGGCAAGACTGCTCCTGCAGATTGCCGTGTACACTTTGCCGTCTTTGTCACTGCAGCACGTTAACGTCACAATTACATCCCCAAAAACAGCTGAAGCCGGATTATTAATTTGTCTACGATTAAAGCTGTTCTTAATAACTTAATTGAAGCAAAGGCTTTATTGGCCCAACGTGGGTGGTTTTAATTGCAGTGCAAGTGGTCCAGGGATGAAGGGGTGGTGCTGGGTGCGTGTACCCAGCAGTGAGGTTTAAAAACAGCCATGACTTAATGCTTCGGGGGTCCCTGGAGATGGGCAGTATTCTGCACGCTTTGATATTGGCATAATGCTACCCGCGGGTCCTGCTCTACGGAGGGTTCCGTGCGATGAGATAAATGTGTGATATGTAAATCTTTTTTTGTATGTTGTCGTGGCATGTTGTCATGGGGGAGGTTGAGTTCAATGCAGAACATGCTTGGTGACAATTGTCCTCCTTTTTTTTTATTGTATACATTTCTGTTCGCTGGACCAAGAAGGTTCAGTTTATAATTGGTAATAATGACTAATCATGCACATTAGGGGATTATTAATTATTTTGTCCCATGCATGAAATGGAAAATAAACAAAAAGTATTTTGGTCGCTGTTTACAGCACCATCTTGGATTGATTCAGATATTATACCGATATTCTGGTTCCAAGTCTTTGCCCAAAAAAAAACTTCAGAAGATTTGGGGTACAAATATTTTCCTTTAGTTTCGGGTAATGCTGAATGACCTTTGCGATCCCTGAATTGTAATGAGACGCACAAGTAGAGGAGAAGAACACGTCAAGCCGGCAGCCTCTGCAGTTATTGCAGCGCTGAGCACAGCCTCACACTTGTTGCAAAGGAAATCAGCAAAAGTGTTTGTGTGTGGAAATATCAAATGCCTGAATCGCCAACTTTCTCTATTTATTTGACTTTTTTTCTTTCGTTGGTTCAATTGTCAATGTTTTACAAGTTTTATGATGAATACAGGATAATATAATCATAGTCCCACCGCCTATGTTCCTAAGTGTTGGTGGAGTGTATGCAGAGCTGGCTTTGCGTTTATGCACTGTTATTGGATTCTGAATTGAGTCGTGGAGGTTTGATAGTATTGAAACAGACTGCTAACATTCTCTATTAACATCCGTACATTGACCAGTGCTCCAAGGTACTTAATGCTGCTTCTCCCCACTTCTCTGGCCCCTCTCTGTTCTATTCTCCCCACTCACAGATGGGTATGATGGGGAACCCGGGAGGCCCATACGGAAGTCCGTATGCAGGCCAAGGGACGCAGGGTCTGGGAGGCGCCGGGCTGGGACCTCAGCTTCATAACAAGGGGCCCATGTCCAACCACTTGGCCCAGTTCAACATGGACAAGAAGAACCAGCCCATGCAGGGCATGGCTGCCATGGTAAGCAACAAGAACCTCGCCGTGTCCTCTTTGATTGAAGTCTTTCACTGTGGAGGAAGTGGGGTAGTGTAGTGGCTAGGAGTAGTGATTTGACTCGTGTTTGATAACAAATGTCAGAATCCTACATTTTCATCCCGAAATGACCTGTATCCTGGTAAGCCCCATCCTCCATATCACCATATCACTATAGTTTAAACAAACTTCTTTTTTTTTTTAAGCACAAACATATCAACCGGTTTGTGTTTCATGAAGTTATATTATCAAATTTGCATCGGGTTGCACTGGATTTGTTGATTTTGGGATTTTTTCTAAACCTCTACTAAAACCCCTATCTTTACGCTACTTCACTTTATTGGCATCAAATATTGACCCAGGTACTCATCAGATGTCGCTATGGCCCTAAAGTAATACTGTATAGGGCTACATTCTGATAATGCACTAGGTGGTATTTAATCTAAAACATGACTTTTTTTTTCTGGCGTAAATAACATCTTCCACTTATTCAAGTATAATCCACATAATAATTTTCCTTGCATAACAATCTCAGGTGGTGTCTTCATTTTGGTACCAACATTACATATGGTAGCCCATTTTTTTGACATAATCTATTTAGTTAAGGTATGCTATAATCAAGAGAAAAACTCAGGGGTCAAGCAAGATGGCTGAACCCATCTTCCTTATAAATGAATTCTCGATTCATTGTAAGTTGCTTTGAAAAATGGGATGCACATTGAGTCAGAGAAGGGTAGTAGTATTTCAGGTTCCGTGTAAAAACGCTCTCCATATCGTCTTACTTCTTGACCCTTTCTGTTCCTCACTTCTTCGCATCCTTCCTCTCAACTCCTTATGCCCGGTGTCCTTACCGTCTCACATTTCCACACTCTATGACAACCATGTCCTAACCCTATACCTGTACCCTACTCCCTTCTCCTCCAACCCCACCGTCCCCAGGCCTCCCAGCAGTCACAAGCAGGCGTGGCTGGCCCCCCTGGCTCCGCTGTGGGTGGGGCTCCAGGGTTGGTTCCCAACGTCCAGGGCGGTCTTGTG
>OOFH01053522.1:0-10703 GCA_900323355.1 Merlangius merlangus | reverse complement strand
GAACAGGGAGAGAGGACACAAGTTAGAGAGTGAGTTCAAAACACAGCTTCAGGGTGTACGCGTGGCACACATAAAGAGAACGCAGGGTACCAGAAAAAAAAGAGAACAGGGAGCTCGTCCCTTGAAGGACGTGCTCCCCTGCGCGTTCCTTCTCAGAGCGAGGACTGTAGTTCTCTCACACACTACTGACCTGTAGTGTGTGTTCGATGGCGTTGGGGAAGTTCTTGAGGGTGCAGATGGGGATGGACTTCTCTGGAGGGTCCTGGCTGGAGCTGTACGACTCTGTGAGGAAGGGGATGACCACCTGCACGTTGCCCTTGGTGCCCAGAGTGCCCGACTCCAGCAGGGGCTTGCGGTAGTACACGCAGCGCCGGTCCATATACATACCTACAGCCAAGAGAGACAAAAAGGGGAATTTACAAAAAAAAGGGGGGAACCAATTTTATACTTCACATAAAGTCCTTGAATATGGATCGGAGTAAGCCCAGGGTCTTGATGACGCACCACCCAAGTCTGCATGAATACATGCAGGTCACACTTTAAAAACAAAATCAGGGTATCTGCAGGTCAAGTTTAAGACCTTTTTAATACCACCCTGAATGAAATTTAAGACCTAAAACACACGATGGTGGGGGTTGGCAACAGACGCGAGCCAACTTCGGAAACAGACGTCTTCCAGCCAACTGTCCTTGAATTTGCAGCTACCCATTGTCGCAGACTAGCTAGCAAGCGCGCAGATAATCGTTTATATATGCAGCTAGCAAGAAAGAAGCCTCTCTACATGTCCTTCCTGAAAAGTCCCACGAGAAAAATAATTTGTCCTGCCCCGACAAATTTAAGACCTTGAGTTACAGTATTTAAGACCAGCATATGACATTTGTAACGAATTTAAGACTTTTTAAGCCCTTAAATTTAGAAACATGAATTTAAGACTTTTTAAAGGATGCGCGGACACCCTGAGAATGCATAGCATTTTTTTATTGATTTGAATCTTTACTTTATCTTATTTCTATTTTCATTCATCTTTATCGCTTGTTTCCAGTTCTACTTTGCACGGAGCATTGAAACGAAAAGAATTTCCCCCCCCGGGGAATCAATAAAGTATTCTGAATCTGAATTCTGAATTTAGGAGCCCGCCCTTACGTGCGTCAACGTTGTCCAGGGCATTGGCCACGCCGTGGAGGCTCTCGAAGAAGTCGTCGTCGTAGACCCGCTCGGTGTCGGGGCCCACGCGGTTCTGGTGGCCCGTGATGTTGAAGGAGGGGTTCATGAGCTTCACCGCCGCCGCCGCAGTCTCACTCTTCATTTTCTGCACAGCCCAAAATACAACGTCATTTAAAAGATCTAAAATGTTTTGATCTAAAAAAATATTCTGCATCAATTTAAAATAATAGCCAAATTAACTGAAAACACCATTACAGGACATTTTTTAATGTAATGACCCTTTTCAGAGTTAATGCGGAATCACGCCCGCATCAAAAAGCTTGACAAAATAAAAAAAAACAATAGAGACAGTGCTTTGAGGTTTGTGCTACAGCCCTAGATCCTCCAGATGGCTTTTACAACGGCTTTCCGGCTCATTTCCTGAGCGTACTTTCACAGCGTCGCACCTGCTAGCCAAACAGAGCAATCCATCAATCAGGAGAGCTCCTCCTGCTCGACTACAACAGCCCACATCCAGCCATGTGTTTTAGTACATTACATGGCCCCCCCTGAGCAATGCTTCGACCGCAGTCGCTTCAGATGCACTTGAATACAAACAGGAGACTGGAGGGTTCAATGTAATCCAACCCAGAGGATAATATCCTAGCAGTGTTAGCTCGGGCTCTTGTGCTCAACATTTACAATATCCTGGAGCCTGCTTTCCATCATCCAGAGAACCGGTGTGACGCTACTGACCGTGACGTCACAAGGCCTGAAGAGGAACTGTCTGTTGAGGTTGGATTTCTCAATGGTGTCCATGTCGGTCACGATGACCTCGCCTCCTTTGCTGGCCAACCCCATCATGGCAAAGTTCTTCATCAGCTCGCAGCCAATGGCCCCTGCTCCCACCTGACGTTCACATTTTGGGGTTGAACATTGACATTTTAAACGACAATAGAATCGGACAGAAGGAAACTAAGTGTCAATGAAGTTATAATAGATTGCTTAACAGTTTCAGCTGTTCTATTTGGTAGCATTGCATTTCAAATTTTCATTTTCCATTCTTTACAAATTTTAAATACCAGATTATTCAGCTGGGGATCTCTATTTGATCCTTCCAGAACAGAGTATATAGCACACCCAGCAACAAAAACCCAAGCAAACTTCTCTGATAACCCCACGACGGGGTGACTCACGAGGAAATAGCGCTGCTTGGCAAGCTCGTCCTGCAGCTTGGTGCCAAACACCGCAATCTGCCCGTCGTAACGACTGCTCCTCTGGGGGAGGGGAGGAGGGGGGGGAGAGATGAGGGGAGAGGTGAGCCGCAGTTTCGGTCACTGATTTATGGGCGAGATTAACAGAGTGTACTTTTATATTGGCACTCACAGGTGCGCACTCTTCCTCCGAGAGCAACACTCCTTCGTCTTCCGCCAGGCACTCCAGTGCGTCAAAGTAAAGCCACTGCATGATGGGCATGAACTTTCCAGTGCACGCCTGAACGATAAAAACGGAGATAACGGCACAGGTTAGGAACAGGAACAAGGTAACAACAGTAACTTGACTGATAAGGGAGGACTGAAGTGTTGACCCTTATACTTTAGGGGGGAAATGCTTTTTACACACTCTAGGGTTGCCGCGGTATACGGTATTACCGGTGTTACCAGTGTTACCGGTGTTGAGGCCAACACCGGTTACTCGGTGTTGCACACCGGCAACACAGTCGCCGGTTTATTTTTTGTTGTTTTCAGTAATAAAAAAAAGAATATTCTGTAAAAATTAATACAATTATAATTAAGAAAATTAAAATGTGTAGAATAGGCCACAGTTCTGCTCTGTGCGGGAGAGAATTGGCGCGCCGAGAATTGGCGCACTTTCTTACAAGATCGGTAACTATAGCAACGCCGGTAAACAAACCCCGCGAAGCCCAATCCCTACGAGAGCTCTCCTCGCTACGGCCATCCGGAGGCACACAGAGCTTTTGGCCGTGATATTATATATAAAATTATATTATACTATTATATATAGAACATTATAAGACGCTGTCACCGAGTGTGAGAGGAGAGTTGACGGAGAAGATGGCGGTTGAACTAGTTTCAAAGTTTATACCGGTGTTGACACGAGTGTATTACTCGGTGTGAAAATGTCCACACCGCGGCAACCCTAACACACTCCCATCGCCTGGATCCGGTGGACCGTCCTTTTATCCGTTTTAAGAAATCACCTTCATGACTTCCTGTGCAGCCAGCCCACCGATGAACGCATTAATGGGCGCAAGGTCGCCAGCGGCGACGAACGCCAGCTTCTTGATAAGCGACTCATCCAGCTCCTCCACCTTCGCCGAACCGGTCAGTGAAGAGTTCACCTCCTTAGCCAACGCCACGACCTCGTCCGCATCCGCCTGGGAACCCAAAACAAGCAGCTCAGCGTTGTTACAATTAGCACAAGCTACACTGACGGCAACATGGATGGCAATCACGGGGAGTCAGAAGCTGCGAGGCGGACGCTCACCCGGCACCAGGGCTTGGGCAGGCCGCCGTGTTTCTTCTGGTAAGCATGGACCGCCTGGTAGCCGACGTGGAGCTGTCCTGGACGATCGAACTTGGCAAAGTCCGTTATCATCAACTCTGGCTCAGCCAAGGAGGAGGGGAAGGATTTCTGCGGAGGAACAAGGGTTTGTTCAGTTTTTTTTTTGGAAAGTCACCCTCATCATGTCATTGTGCCGTGTCAGAGTGAAATAGAAGGCGGGTCGCTTACAAAGGAGATCTTCTTTGGCATCTTGACCTGGGACACAATCCCTCCTCTCTCGTAGTCGGAGAAGCCGGTGGTGTCGCAGATGCTGAACGTGTAGGGGCCTGTCGGGACACGACAGACGCTCATTTTTTAAATAATGAACGAATCCAACGACACATCGGCGCACGCAGGAGCTAGGGCGAACACGACTCGCGTACCGAGAACCTTGATTTCGACGGGCGTGCAGGCGTTGAGCTCCGTCATCCCCTGGACCTCGGTGAAGGTGACGAAGTCGCCGCTCTCGAAGCCGTGCCGGGCTTCGTCGAGGCAGGTGACCACCGCGGCGGCGTCCTGCGAAGGAACACGGGCGCACAGTCGTCTCAAGCCCGCTCCTTCAGAAGCGCTCACGAGGAGCGCCGCAGACGGGCGGAGCGAGCGGAGGGACCCACCTTGGTGATCATGGAGATCATGGCGCTCAGAGGCTGCTCCCCGTTGGTGTCGAACACCACCATGTCATCCCCAAAGTCGCAGAACAACTGACTGCAGGACAAAGCGCGCGCACACACACACACACACACACACACACACACGGTTTACAGACCGGGTTGAAAGAGGCAGACGGGTGCTTCAAAAGACGCTGGGGGGGAAGGCGCAGGAGGCTTACCCAAACAGGCCCCGTGTGTCTGCGACGACCAACTTGACGCCTTTGCTGTGACAGTACTCGCCCACCTGGAGCTGCTCCTCGATCGGGGAGTTGGTCAACACCACCACCTGGGATGGACGTGACACTGCGTTCAAAGAAGGGCCTTCGACCGTGGGACCAAAGGTGGGGAAAAAAAAACGCAGTGGTTGCCGTCATATGAAGAGCGGGTACCTCAAATTGAGTGAGGTAGTCGTCGGTGAGGGTTCCCGTGTAAGCGACCACGGGGACGTAGCTGTTGAGCTCTGCCAGACGGGGCTGGCTCACCTCGGCCCTGTTCTTCCCCAGATCCGCCTCCCGCAGGTAGAACTACCGCACACCAAAAAAACAAAAAAGAAATACCAGAAATACAGGACGTGAATGACATTATACTGATATCGCACTGCCATCACAACCAGTCTACTGCACCGCACGCCAATTACAAACCAATTTAAATAAGGCTAAATGCAGCAGCAGCCTTAGACTCAACTTAGCGGGGTCAAATATAGAGCTTGGCGTTCTCCCTAAAGATCTTGGTTCTTTCATCATCATCATCATCATCATCATCATGTGGCCCTGGGACAAGCCACCCGCTGCTGAATGTAGGTCATTGCCGGCCAGTAAGGGCAGCTTCTATCACATAAAATGTAAAAATCCAGGCCGATAAAAATGATTCGCAAGACAAAAAAAAAATGGATGCACACCTGTGAGGAGAGGTCTCTCCATTCAGCCACACCCTGATCGTGCACGGCGACACTTTTGACTCCGCCCAGAATAACATTCTTGGCAATCTCCACTCCAAGGCCTCTCATGCCAGAGATGAGCACCTTGGCGTTCTGCATGCGCTTCATGGCCTCGTGGCCCAGAACATAGCTACACGGGAACACAAAGTGGGAGACACGGCCAAAGTGTTTTCAAGCAACCCAGTCTTTTCCCCAGGAAGACTGATAAACGTTGCGTTGGGTGTGGTTACTTTGCAGGGACAGACTTACAGTTGTCTGGAGTACAGCCCTTCATCGATCTCAGCATCATTGCCATTCTTAGCCATTCCCTGCAGATGGACAACAGGGGAGGCTCGTTAGTGTAAGTGTACCAGTTTAAAAAGAGTGTGTGGACCACGCTTGCGGGTGTCACACTTACGTTGGCAGGTGTGTGGGACAGTTCCGTTTTAGAGTTTGAGGAGGAGCAGTTGGATTCCGTCTTCGTCTCCGTTCCTGACAAGCGACGCTTCTTGGACAGCGGCGAGCTGGACATCTGCGGTGCACAAGCCAGAGTTAGCGTCTGTTCCAAATGAATCGCAATTAACCTCCACTGACGCATCTCAGCACTGGACAGTTCCTATGTGGACGTATTGTATCAATAGCTTTTACCCAAACAAAATAAATGGGCAACATCAGATAAATGTATTCAGGTGGCAACGAAGGCCACCAAATTATTATGCATTTGCTAGTTTTATAATGAGATAACACTTCAAAATTATGTTATTTCAAATGAGATGTTGAAATAATTGTTTCCAATTTCAAGTAATAAATTGCATTAAGAAACTGAAGAGCTAAATACTACTTCCTCCTTTTCGTGTTGAAGGGATTTCCAGGGCAGCAGCTGGGATGGCTCTAAGCCAAGCACAAATCTAGTAGAAAACGAACTGAGCCCTGGGAAGAGCCATGAATAGCAGCATTATCAGTCCTTTCATTATGGGACAGAGTTGCTTGTCTGTGTACCGGTATTGTTTATGACATACAAGGACCGACTACCCAGTTTCCACAAAACAGCTGAATCATTAAAACTTCACTGCGGTAAAGGCAGCAACACTTCAATGACTGGCAGGTGTAGACGCAATGATCCGTCAAAGCCACCAGAACTATAAGCACAACTAACAAAAAGATATGCAGTTATTGCATGGCCAAACAATTCGACGTGACTGTTATTCCAGAAAATGTAGTCAAAATAACATAAAATCTGGTATCCTCTGCGGTTTCCTCCGCCCTGAAACTCAGATTGATCCACAAGAACCCGTCCGTAGTAACTTAAATGAAACTTTAATCGGAAGAAGTCAGGCTTCATATAAACGAAACAAAGATTACATTTGATCCCGTTATTGAAACGAAAGTCAATTTCACTGATGTAGGCCTCGAAAACGCAGAAATTCAATAAATATCTAAAATTCACTCAACAAACTTGATTTGCTGCTGTTAACCAATTTTGATATATATTTTTTATAAAGTAGCTACTGTCAGCCATTGTTTCAGAATCGGATCCCTACATGGACGTAGCAGGTCGTTAACCACGGTAACACAAGGGATTTAGCAACGGATCACTTTTGGACCCGAACGGAGCATTAATAACTTAGGAGCAGAAACCCAGCAGCCTGACAGCTTCTCCCCCAGCGGATTCAGGCCTCATCCAGTGCGGAACACAACTTCCCTGGCTAGCTAGCGGCTGCACGCTGCGATACAAAACACCGTCGTCATGATCATCACGAAAACACGATTCCTGGCCAATATAAACCTTCATCATGACGTACGTCTGGTCGGTCCAAATCAAACCGAAATTATGAATTTGAACGAGCCATCTTCGCAAACGATTGACTAGCATTGCACCCGCTCCCCATTGATCGGTTTCTTACCAATAATCCTTCCCTGGCCCTTCTCAAACCAAACCACCTCGCTCTGCTTATGGCGTCAACAACAGATGAAGAGGATGATGATGGCGCAGCTCGGGAAATTAAAAAACGTAACGGGGCAAATAGTCTTCGCTATCTTGTCGAGTCACTATGTCGTCTCGCCGAGTCCTGTGTAATCGTGTTGTTGGCTTTGCGACTGCAGAAGGGAACAAAACCAAAATGGCAGATAGAGAGACGGGGCGGAGCCTAGGGGCGGAGGCTGTGACGCAGAAGCTGAGATGTGCACCAGCAAGGGAAGCTGCTGTGCCCGCTCCTTTCTCATTGGCCTGTGAGCCATAGTGTGTGTATATCCCGCCTCTCGCAAAAAATGTGTGGCACCAAAGCTTCCTGGGCACCATAGCTAAACAATGAAGTACAGAAATTATCTAACGGCAATACAAAAAACAACAGTTCTGATGGACCGCTCTGCATTACAAAAAAAAGTTATAATCCATGTGTACCAGTTCTGTGTCAATTTTGAAACCCTAAAGGTGAAGACACCGTTGCAAAGCAACTGGCGATGGTTTTATGTAACACGAAAGGCAGCATCTTTGTGTCAGGGAGATTGTCAACCAGACCCCTTTGCAGGCTAAAGTCACATGGCGTCTTAAAGACTTGGACCAACTTGCGTTTAATATATATGAAGCTCAATCAGACCATGCGTGTAGCACCTGCTTAATTGTTATCCCACCATAATGTCGACCAGAGATGTGCAATACGTTCACATCCATGTATACACATTCAAAAAGCTCAAGATTCCACCATATACACAGATCAGCAGATGCCACTGTTAGATACCATGATGATGCTAACTTTATAGACCCAGACATATTAGGTTAGGGGTGAGCATTCCTGCAGCAGGAGGAGTGTTGGGGGAGGGGGTGTCTAGCAAATGACAAAGGCCCAAGGAAACGGGCCGCTTGTTCTCTTGTGCACATGTTAGGGGAACCCAGCATCCACCTCTCCATAAATCACAGCATGCTTTCAAATATGCCCAGAAAGTGTTACGTTTGCCATTATTGGCATACAATAACTGGCCAAGAACAGTAAACAGATCCATCAGTTAACACAAATGGACCACAATGGCTGTGGTCACAGTGGACTTGCTAAAGTGCACCATGGCCAAGTTTAAATATGATCAGCAAGTTAAGTTATTTACGGTCTTATCTCCAACGTTTGGTTTTAAGAAGCTATAGTCCCAAAGTGCGTTGTTGATCACTGAATGGACTTAGGTTCCTCTACTGTGCACATCCATATTGCAAACAAGTACTAAACACTACTCCCAGCCGAGCGGAGGGTTTAGGCAAGGAGGTATGATGCAGGACACACATTCCCGGCCGTTAGAAACGCTCGCTGCCATGAAATAACCACCTAGTCTCGTTGTCTTCACGATTGCGTAGTTATTAGCCCATGTAGCTTAGCTGAAGAGCTACAGAACCAACCCAGCATTTTCTCTACCATCCCGTTAGCAGACGAGCTAACCTTAGCAACGTAGCTGAAGCTACCAACAGCTATACGTTTGCGTTCACAAGTGTGCAGAACTTACCACATCCGATCTTACTCGGCCTGATAGGGAGTATCAAAAAATACGCTTTGTATTGAAACAAGAAATCTGACAACAAATGTGAACACTCTACAGTTTTCCCCAGAAGTCTGACAGGGTGGCGGGATCTGAGTGACTCTCCGTGAGCTTCTGGACGAGTGCCTGCCCGGCTGTTCCAGCACGAGCGTCTCAGGACCAAAATTTCAGTTGATAGCAAAGCAGCAACATGTGCACGGCGATGGATCAACCGACGTCTAGAACAGGGGTGCCGCTAAACATGTAAATGATTCATATTTAACTATAGAGAATTTACAAGTGGACGTTTTAACGAGGATACATTCTATTTTTTAAAGTTGTATTTATTTTCACCATACCAGCATGTGAATATAATATTGGATAGTAAAATATATTTCAATAAAAGCGAACCCCACACGTAGATATTTATAGGCCAGTCCAATCCGCATGGACAGATGGGACATGTAGGCATAACCCGTAGCCACAACGGCAAAATCGTTTACGCCGTAGTGATTATATCTGCCGATTTGAATTATGGATTAACTTTGAATGCCAAGGCAAATAATAATTGTCCAAAGTAAACCAACACTTTTGAAACTTTAATTGAAAGACATCACAAATACAGCGACACAGGAAAATAGGAGCCACATACGTTTGAAGAAGAAACCATGAGTAATCATATGTTACATATCAAAAGAGAAATAATTTTAGAAAGACAACACGTTTTAAAGCTTTTAGGGGGAACGTTGCACAGTCCAGGTAACATAAGCCAATAGTATCAACGAAACAAAGTAATGCACACCAAATGCTATGAGGAATTGTATCCTAGATGGCCTGAAGAAAAAAACAATGGAATGGCTGTTTCCAGTGTGGATTGTGTGTAAATATGTATATATATTATTTATATTAATCATACAAAGCATTTAACTTTTTTTTTGCGGCAAGAAATTAAACTTCATATACAAAAGGATGAATGTCAAAAGCTCAATAAGCACAAAAGCTCAATTGATCAGCTGAAATCCTCCATAATTATGTACAGGTAGTCTATTGATTCAAAGCTCATGGTTTCGTGGTAGAGCTAGGAAATGGCTACATAAACTTTAAAACGGAGGTACGTAAGAGACAGGTGATTTGCGTAATTCAGATAAACACATAGTTTGGCCATGAAAAGTCAAGAGTGATATAGCAGGAAAAAATATTTAGTTATTTACAGTTTGTAAGGGACAAAGCAAGTTATAATCTATTTTCTGTTTATCACCTTGTTAAGTACAAAAATACCTGTTGGTAATAATAGGGTTTATACCTTGTATTACTTTATATTCTCGTATTTATATACCATTCCGCTTTTAAAATGTCTGCATGTGTAGGGATCGCCTTTCTCTTATATGTATATAAAGTAACCTACAGCATAGTTATGCATGTTGCAATTGTCTAATAATCCTTATAATCATAACTCTTTTACGGACACAATGCTTTTTATTCATCCACCCTCTGGCCGAGAAAGCAATTTAATGCAGTAAAGAGCTAATGCCGGCATAATGTGTATTTTCTATAGAAACAATAATAGCCCACAAACAAATCAAACAGTATTCCATGGCTAACCTTTCCTCGAGAGTCAGATAAATGGGTTTACGTAAATGCTATTGTGAATGAGGAAGTGTCAATAGATCCAATGTTCATGATGGCGTCTGTCACTCACGGCCTGTGCTCTCTTCATAGTCCCTTGCCCATAGGCATGGCTCTGGGAGACTGGCTGGAGCGAGCAGCCGCCCTTTGCCCATCTCTTTCCTCCAGCTCCCCGCCACCCTGGCCTGAAGCCTGCGTAGGCGGGAAGGGAGGAGGGTAGGACGGAGGAGGGATGGTGAGGTGAGGGAGAGAAGGCAGCGGGGGCCTGGGAGAGGTGGGCAAAGGTGGAGGGGTGGTCGACTGGG
>OOFH01053520.1:0-10025 GCA_900323355.1 Merlangius merlangus | reverse complement strand
GACAATCTGTTTGCTACTTGCTCCTAAATGAATAACCACTATGGGCCCATTTCAGATAATTACCAGAGATCTGTAGTGATTCATTGTAGAGTTCTTCTTGCTCGACAACTTTTCGACTTACGAGGCAAGTATTTTGCTAACTTGTCAAAATGCCTCGTGGCTGTTAAGAAAGAATTGGCTTTGCACTGCATTTCATCTAAATGACCAAAGAAACACAACATTACAGTGGTTGCGGATCCTATGCGACTGCTCTACCAGTGACCTTCACTCTCTACCCTAACTGAACTCCCAACACTCAAGAAAAACAGGTCTGTTCAGGGTTCACACGGGGAAGTGCATTTGAGTCGCGACAAACTAGTCCACATGTCCACAACAGTTTGCCTTCCACTCCGTCAGCAATTGGTTTGACTAACACATGGTTGTTTTGGTCAGTATTGGCAAGCTAACGGGCACGTCTTGTTCAGCTCATTCTTTGTTAAGAGTTTGTCAGTAGTAATCCCTTTAACAATACTGGCTTATCTACAGCAAGGAAACTTGAGATTTGTCAGCACATACTGTCTGCATCTTTTAATTAGCATGATGGACTGGTCTAGTCCACATGAATACATGCATGGCATGCGGACAAGTAAATTCCCCAGGTAAACCACAGCAAGAGCGTTGAAAGGTTTAGGCTACAATAATGCATTTAAGACACCTTGTGAGAACTACTTCGAGGGTTAATGTTAACGTTTAATCATGCCTTAAGTGCATTAATGATACGCTGAAATTATTTTATTGGAAGCTGCAGATTTGTAGCTGCAGAGTGTCTAATCCAGAAAGGACCCTCTCATATCATGGCAAGGAAGTGGTGACCAAGGGTAACACACACACTTATTTGGATGATGTATGTCCTGCTACTTGGACAAGGACATACAATCAAGCACAAACACACACACACTTGGGTTGTGGAGGGCTGCATCTCCGCAAAATACTTTGTGGTTTTGTTGGTTTCTCCTTGCTGCAGTAGAATACAGCATGTAGGGTGTGTGGTGTAGCAGTTGGATGACATCAAGCTCGCTTGATCATCAAGAAAAGGCAATCATCCTCAACACATCCTGCTTTTTGTTGTTCTAGCATGTGACAGAGACGGACATGGGCACTGTCGCACACAGGCGTCTTATTCTTCTGACTGTCTTAATCAAAGTTAGGATTTAGCATATGACATATGTTTGAGTGCATACATCTGTCTTGATTACAGCAGTTAACACCAGGCTATGATTCTTAAGAGTTTTATTGAAATCAAGATGACTGTTTAAACCACAATGCACTAACCAATGAAGAGTGAATAACCCATAAAAAAATTATTGCATTGGCAGCAAAGTCATACACAAATTCCGAGTAGTCATTCTGAACAGCAGCAGTAAAAAATGCCTGAGCACCTTCTTGAATGAAACACTTAATTTCTGGACAAGGGCAAAAGGCCTTGATTGAAAAGCGTCTGAACACATAGAAAACAAGTGTGATGTGAGGTTATGAGCTTGCAACTCTGTCACAGAGACCATTTGTCAAATGTAAATTACAAATCTCTCATTGTTTGCAAAAGATAAGAACAGTTCTACACCTAAAAGTCACAACGTGCAAGACTGATTCCCTCCAAGTTATTAGGTAGGAGACTTTCATAATTAGAAATCTCAATTTAAATCTGACTGGTTCACTTTTTTATTTTACATTCGACATGATTTACAGACATCTTAATAAATGTTCTTTTTTTTAAATTGAGACATTGTAACATTTGTTATCATTGTCATTTTTATGATGTAAATTGAGGGCGGCTTAGCCTGGAAATCCAGACCCACATCTAGAAAGTTGTAGGGTCCGGCAACGAGTAATGAAACGAGTAATTTGAAAATATCAGAGGATAACACACATTGGATAACACACATTGGATAACACTACGACCATAAGAAGAATACAAGGGGTGACGTATCCAGACCAGTGGAGCTAACCAATAGTTAAGACTCTTGCCGTATCCGGTCGGTAAAACAGCAACGCTTTTGGCCCGCCTATAACTGATACATCGAGTGTTTGGTTAATGTTCTGGGCCAGGGGTGGCCCAGGATATACACGAGTATATTGCTCGTTCACAGAGTGACTCGCTGAGCAAATTCAAATTGTGCTCTCGCGAGAACTCTGGATTTCCAGGGTAGTATTGGCTCCAAATATCGGCTCAATAAAATCAGTATCGGTCATAAAAAAAAATCCATATCGGTCGATTGCTAATCAATACGGCATAATGTTCACAGGGAATGCCCTCTCTTTTCCTCCATGGATGTATAGTAAGATTCCCCACCAGATAGGGACGCATGAGGCTGTACTTGAGGCTGGCCAGTCGCTTGTAATCCCATGTAACTTCCTGGCAGACGTTTATCAAAAAGACACACAGGCTAAGATCATGACCAGAATTGAGAAGACTTTCAACCGTTACCGTCACCAAATCAGATAGCCTTGAGGAATGCCCTTTTTACGTAATTATATGCATCATTATATTCAATGCAAAACGGATGCACTTAGAGACTGAGACCAATGCGGCCTAGTTAGAGAATCATGGGGTTTTCTAGTTAACCATTAACCCCATATGCACCGATTGCCTGCTGACAGCACACTAAAGCTATGCAGTGAGATACTGCTACTGGGCCAAAGTAACCTCCAGAACCTCAAGTTACCGGAACGATGCTATAGTACAACCACCAATGATTGACTTTGGGAGACAGGAATCCTTCCAACAGTCAGATAATTAAAATGATTATAGATAATTGATCAGTAATAGCCAATACAACAGAACAATCCAGCTAATTTAGCCTTCACTATTCTGCCCGTTAAGTAGTGACGACTTCACCAAATAGCAGTAACTTCTTCCAATATCATTAACGGCTCCTCTTTTTTTTATATAGTAATGCCATTGTCAACTTCGTTTGCACTAATGAAAAGAGCATGGGGCCACATCCCTTGGCTGGTCCATGGGATCTCCCTGAGAATAGACAACTGAGAAGTCGGACAACAAGCATTCAGATAACATCTCATTGGATCGTCAACTTCCTCTGCGGGTCAAAGGCTTTTGTTCCAGGAGGTAGAATAAGCTGCATTCAAGGTAATGTAACTGCAAAACAAAGATTGAATGTGGAGGATTAAGCATTGAAGTTTAACTTTTTAGATTAGGTGGCTTTTTATGACAGAAAGGTTAAGAACATTTGTATGTTTTTATTCATCCTACAAAATACCAAAAGCAAAATGGACAACGAAATAGTAAGTTCCATTGAGATATTTATTCTATGATCACCAGACTAGTGTGGTGTGCAGTAGCAAGGAGCATACGTAATGCTTTCGACTGCCTTGCACTCGAAGGATAGACAAGCAACAGGTTACCAGGGGGACCAGTAACCTTCCATGCTTAACCGCTTTTGTGTGTTTTCACATGTGCTGCAGCAAACATGCACAAATAAACAGCCTGGTGACTATAGTAACGTCACTGGTAACTTTAGCTTAATTTCTCTTGCCCGCATAAACATACTGTGTCAGGGGCTGAGACAGTTTGGGTCTCTCATATGCAACATATCTGCACACCTTTTATTCATGCTATGTGCTTGATTCCCAACAGCAACAAGAACAAAATAAAAGTTCCTACAGCTGGAGAAATTCTCTACAGAGACAAACGGATTGACAAGACTGTTAAAATATCTCCTCTCCAAATAATATAGCGTGACCTTTATGCAGGAAGTATAATTGGCGTGGAGTGGAAAGAGACACACAGCTACATGTCTGGGAAAAGACTGTTGGATCCAAAGCAACAAGCAAGAAGTCTGCACATCTGGTGAAACTGTGGAACCGTTTCGTTTTATCATTGCAAGAAATGATGTTCACTATAAACTACACATTTGAATTTCAGAATCGAACCAAATATGAGGAAGACAATCAGTTGTCCCTCACTACTTAACAGTGATGGCATAACTGCTCTTGGAGGCGATATGCTGTAAAGCTGTGTAGAATGACTAAAAAGTCTTCAGTGGTTTGTATCAACAAGCCAAACCCTCTCCATGCTGTAATACTGAATATGCACACAAAGTTAAATTTCTACTAGAAGTCGACAAAAGCATGAGGCCCAAAGGGAGACCACCCCGTTTTAGATCTAGTATTAAGTAAACTAGTCTTCCTTGCCGATCTGGAAGCTGCGACAATGTAACACGACGTACCGCCTCATGCCAAATGTGGTTGTTACAAAGCCGCCAACTTGCCCCTGTAACTTTAATCTTGACAGTTTCAGTTTAGTTTGGGGAGCTATCATCCTGCTTGTCCTTCCACGTCTTACACCTTCTCCGCATGTCACCTCAACGCCTTGGAGGGGGAGACAATGTGTCAACATGCCTGATCCTGATTGAACAGACAGGTGATATTGAGCTAGGGGGGTGTGCTTGTTGGCATTACTAATATAAGGAAAGCCAAAAGAGCTTAAGGAAAGGGCACAGAAGAAATAGAGCAAGTGCAATTAATGAACTTTGTCTCACTTTTATTGCCATGACACACACACACACACACACACACACACACACACACACACACACACACACACACACTAGCCAACTAAGGACAGAAGAGGAAACAGAACCAACACCATCGACAACATGAACTACACAATATAAACAATAGACTGAAACTTGAAATGTCTGTTAGTTCATCTTCTGTTTAACTGGGTGCTATGATTTGACAATTTAGCAGTGAGTAATTTTATTAATCTCATAATTTTCTTTTCAATCAAATGTCACAGTAGCAAATTAATAATCTTAATTTGGCTCACAGGGAGCCAATCATGTTGTATTTCCTTTACTATCTAAACAGCACAATATTTAATAGGCAGCTTAATCCTCGCTATAAGCAGGAGATACATAAAATGTCTGTTCAACATTTTAAGTACTCAGTCTTACCGGTCACTCCTGTAATATTATACCTGTCCTAACAGCTGATGGTACTTGAGCTGCTAAACTGTGCAGGTTGCAGCTGAGAGTGGATGTGTTTACTACACAAGCACCACTTCATCAACAGTGTATGTAACTGCCCCACATCACACCCTGGCACTGAAGGAACCTTGGACTCATCTCCACACAGAAGCAGCCTTTGGTGTAAATAACTAACCTTGACAAAAGCCTTAAACTCAAAGCAGAATTAAGAACCCAGTCTACCAGCATATATACAAATGCAACTTCTCTTTCATATCCCCAGCAAAACTTTGGCATAATGACTGGGTTGGAAATCTAGGGAAAATGACCAGGGTAAGAAAGGAATTCCAGAAATTTTCCAAGTTTCCATGTGTCCTTAAACCTGCGGTCTAATAATGGTAGCTGAATAATAAAATTGTTGTCACAGACCAATAGAGGGGTCAGGGGGGGGAAAGAGAGAGAGAGAGCGAGAGAGCGAGAGAGCCTTCTGAGCATGCCAGTAGGACAGGAAGGCAGGGGTTTGAAGTCTCGAAAAAAAGAAAAAAAACAGCTGTGACACAGAGGAGGTCTGGAAGTGCTTTAATCCTCTACTGGTTAGTCAGCATCCACTTCCTAGAGAGAGAGAGGCCTTGTCGCACAGCTGTATAAGCCAGCAGAGAACCTCTACACAGTGCTGCGATGGACATTTCGTTCCTTCATTTGGTATCCGGATACCGCCACATCCATGTGCTGTAAAAGTAGGGTTTCTGTTGAACTCCTGGACTGTTCCAGAAAGTCATACCACAAGTCCCCCTCGGGAAGAAGGGCTCGGTAGTAGGGAAAGGACTGGCTAATGGGACAAGTTATGCAGTAGCGTAGCATCATGCATCGAATTCAAGGAAACATGCCCATGTTTACATAATGCCCCCTGGTTACCTTCGCAAAGCAGTCAACTGAGATACTCTTGAGCCTTTCAGAATGCAAATCCAATGGGTAAAGGGAATTGCAGGCGCCATTGAATGTTAACTAGCATTTATGAGGAAAAATAATGTTCATATTTGCAACATTAAGTGCAGGCTGGGAAACTAAATGACAATAAAAGACATAACAAATACACCGTGACCGGCTGTGTGAAATCCACCCTCCACCCCAAGCACTGTTGCTCGTTGGTTCAAGTAACAAAGATTTCTCTGGGAAATATAGTGACGGCTTAGGAGATCTTATCGTACTAGTAAGGTAGCTCTTTGAATTTGAGTGAATTTTATTGTTCACTCAGTGTACAGTTTCTTCATTTGAAAAGACTTAAGTGAGCATGGGTCTATTATTCCAAAAGATACAGCTGTGACTGCATCCAGGGAGAGGGGGGAGGGGTGAGAGAGAGAGAAAGGAAGTGTGGGCGGTGGAGCTGGGGACATATTTTGAAAACGAGCGAAAGGCAAGAAGCGACCAGCTGTGGGGGAGAGGTAGAGAGAGAATCATGCACGTCTTGTGCATGACTGTTGTGTTGTTTTGCTGGACAACTGTGCTATTGGCAAAGAGCGAAAGAGAGAATCTGTTGAACATAAGCTGTTGCATTGCAGATGTTTGGGGGAAGGCAGTGTTCATCAAATTGTTGTTGAAAATCCTGCCTCCTCACAGCCGTCTCCCCACTCTCTTTCTCCTCCCTTAACCCTCAACTCCACAGAGAGAGACAGAAAGAGACAGAGAGAGACAGAGAGAGAGAGAAGGCTTGGCCAGCCCCACACTAACAGCTTGCTGGACCTGGGACAGTATCCTTGGCGTCCAGCATGTGACTTCATACACACCCGCTGTCACCTGCTAAGCAGCAGACTGTTGACCTAGTAAAAGCACTACAGGAAAGCGTTGGGGTGTATCCAAAGTGAAACCCCTGGCTAGCCAGAGACCCAATCCCCTGAAAGTGTGTTCCTTAAGTGAGCCGAGCCAAAAGTCGCACCACTAAAGAGGTGAACTAAAAAGCTTGAAACTTCAAACAAAAAAACTCTTACGAGGAATATATTGTTTTTCAATTAGAGTGTCTCCACATGAGAGCAGTTTTGGGATACGTAACCACTATAAAAAAGGTAGCATAGTGGTTGCAGCAAAGCAGGCATGATGGCAAATTTGCTCCAGTTTAGAAACACGTCTGTTCTCCTACCTCGGGCGTTTTTCTATCTCTAGTCTGCTCCTAGCTTTCTTATTGACCCGGCTGAGGATCAGACCACCAGTCTGTCTCTAGTCCTTTAGTCAGATGGGACCTGCCTCACTGTGCTAGCCTCTGGTTCACCTCCGCCTAAGAGACCAGACACAGCATGGTAACATACACCTTGCACAAACACCTCTCTATAAGCACACACTACAGACACATACAGGCTGTTCCTGAGAGAGAGAGAGAGAGAGAGAGAGAGAGAGAGAGAGAGAGAGAGAGAGAGAGAGAGAGAGAGAGAGAGATAAAAAATCTGGGTAACTTTGGATAAAGCATAGAATTACTGAAAATAAATGCCTGAATACATTCCAGGTAGAAACGAGGGAATGATCCGAGCTGGGCGGGTCAGATAACAGCGTTGTGTTTGGCTTCACTCACTGGTTGTGGAGATGAATTCGAGGAACAGCTCCTTGGGGAACAGGGGGTTCTCGAGACCCCTGAAGTACAGCTTCAGGACCCCGGCCACTGAGTTGATGTCGTGGTCGCTCTGATCGTCCACCAGGGGGTCCTCTCCTGAAACCGGCCCACAAGGTCAGTGGTACACAGGGCTGCCTACACCTAGACCTAGAACCTACACCTACACCTAGACCTACACCTTCATCTAGACCTACACCTACACCTTACAGTGGTCAGGTGGTCAGGCCTTTGAAGGAGGCGGTGATCTACACGCTGAGTGCAAAACAGCTGAATTGCAAAAGAACTTGAATCTTGGCCCATGGATCACAAGACTGTTTGCCAAAATCTTTTTAAATTATTCTATTTTCATCGGTCAGCATCAAAAGAGAAAAGTCGAATGAGAGGCGTTTGCTGATTTGCACGGCTCCAATGCTGTTGCTGCGGTAACCACAGTAGCGCCACAGTAATAGGATGGCCATTTAATGTGAGGACAACAGTTTGCATCCTATTATGGAGCTTTGGGGAGCTTAGCAGCATCTGCAGCAGGGAGATAGGAGGGAGGCGTGGCTCTCGGGAGCCAATTAGAATAGAGGTGACACGTGTTGTCAATAACTAAATGTCACCAAAAAAAACAACAACTTTAAACGGAAAACATAAACTTTGTGTTTGCGTTTCAACGGCTCACTATTAATCGGAGAGTATGATGCGATGAGCTGCACGTTTAAGCGTAAATCACATTGGGGTCCATTACTGCGGTCATGTGACGGCTGTTTATCCCTCCAGGAGGGAGCGTGGCTTGGGCTGTTGTGGACACAATCTAGTTTAGAGGAGATCAAGGGGAGGTGGGCGTGGTGTTCAGGGACTGACCTCGCTCAAATGAATTTTTAATGTCATTGACTTCGACGTGGGATCCTGGAACACGGAAAATTCCCTGCTGCTGCAGACCTGCAGAGGAGAGGCAGGGCATGAAACAGGGAGAGAGAGACACACAGACACGCACAGGGGCTAGCACACGCTATATCGTCACATGCACGCACGCACACGCGCGTTATGCATCCGCACATGCACGCACATACTGCGTTCCCACATGCACACGTGCACACACACGCTACATTCACGCCAGCCCCGTACACACAACACACTAGTACGTACATGTACACCCCCACACTACATCCGCACAGGCGTGCACACACACACACTACATCCGCACATGCACACACACACACACACTACATGCACACGCACTTACTACATCCACACATGCGCACACACATTCTACATCCACACATGCACGCACATACCGCATTCACATATGGACTAACACGCAACATCCGCCCATGCATGCACAAACTACACCCACACACGCACGCATGCACGCACACACACACGTGTGCACACACACACACACACGCACACACACATCAAAGGGGAATGCACCAAACTGGGAGGAACAACAGTGAGAACAGCAAGGGGAGACAAGGGACAGCAGATGAAGGGAGTCAGTGTGCGGGACGGGACCACCGCAGTAGCCTACCGTACAGGTTGATGTATCTCACGCAGCTCTCCACCACCGCAGGGATGGCCTGCCCTGACTCCTGAACACCGGGTGACAAGAGCGACCGTCAGAAGCTGTATCGCCTCAGTGGATCAAAGGGTGCCGAAACAACGACACTGTAACATGAGCTAAATGTGTGTGACACATGATCCACGGAGACATCGCCACGCCGGCAGACCACTTTATCCACCGATTGATGAACCGTTAACAAGACATATTGTAGCAAAATATCAATGAAGTGAATACTAATGTTATAAATGTGTGCACAGAATAAGGCACATCAATATGGTTAATGCACGTCTGAACGATAGTGTGGCCGGATAAAGCCCAGACAGTCCAGACAGAGCGCTGAGAGGAGCCAGACAGACGTACAAGTAAAGAATGCTATTCCCAGCACGCCCCCACCATACTCCTTAACCAATCAGAGAGAGAGAGAGAGAGAGAGTACCTGGCTCCTGGCTCGGACATTCCTTCTCCCCCTGGGGCGGTGTCACAGACAGACAGGAGAGACAGACAGAGGGATAGGGAGACAAACAGGAAGAGAGGCAAGAACCAAAACAGGTTAGACGAAAGATAAAGACAAGCGAGTATTAGAGCGAGAACAGCCCCAAACCACCAGGCAGTCGAGGCAGCAGCAGAGACAGGGGCAGGTGGGTGGAGAGGTGGGGACCGTTCTAGCCCCCACAACCAAAGGCCTGTGACTGTTGGACCCCACAGAGACAGCCTCATGTTATTGATCTCTGTGAGCAGCTTCCAGCCTCATCCACACGTCTCTCTCTCTCTCTCTCTCGCGCTCTTCGTTTGATCCCACTTCACAGTGCTTGTGCGCCGCTCTCGTTTGTTTGCTCAGCCAGACGCAGGCTGATGTCTGGAGGCTGAGACAGCGTGAAGGGAGACGGTTGAAAGCAGACCAACGCCCAGCATG
>OOFH01053514.1:2299-14811 GCA_900323355.1 Merlangius merlangus | reverse complement strand
GTGAGGCCCCTCACGTCTGGAGAACCATTCAGACCCCCGGACCCTCGTGTTCAACATGTCACCCGGGTGACCTTCTGAAGGCGTTAAATCACCGCTCTTTGACTCCGGGGTGGGGGGGACGGACGGACGGACGGACGTAACTCATTCTTACCGAGTTACGGAAATGTCTTGGCGTTATTAAAATGATCGTTTTGTCCGCCCGCTGCCTACTGTTCCCCACCGGGAGACGCGGTGAACACTGTGAGAACGCCCGTCAAAGACCATCCCGTCGGAAGACCATCCCGTCGGAAGACAAAGGAGGACGATGCAAAATGGCGCCCGGTTTGGCTCACCCCGACGGAGCGCGAGAAAAACTGACAATCAGGAGTTCTGCCTCCCCTCATAATACACTACGTTATTTTTCTTATTTTAAATGTTTTTAATCGAGCCGGTGTCTCGGCTGTCGCGCCTCGTCTGCGACGCATGTCTCCCCGCTCAGCAGATATTAACCTGGCTTTGTCGTCTTGTCTGGCAGCTGCACACGGAGGACGCAGACAACATGACATTGGACACCGACTGTGTACTCCTTTGTGTATGTGTATGTGTATGTGTTTTCTGTGTGTGTGTGTGTGTGTTTTCTGTGTGTGTGTGTGTGTGTGTGTGTGTGTGTGTGTGTGTGTGTGTGTGTGTGTGGGCTGTTATCCTTATCGCAGATACAATTGATCAATCAAAATGACATGATCCCCCACTGAGCTGCCACCACACCCTCCGGGAGATGGATCCAATAAGACACCGATCTGAAGCCCCTCTCCTGTCGAACCCATTTGCACATTAATGGACAATGGTTCAATAAGTTCCTGTCCAAGACAGGAATGCTATTTTACCAGTGACCACTAACCCGGCTCCCACCCCGACAGAGGTTAACTGATCTGGGAAGCTTTCCTTTGCTTGCCCGCAGGGTCAACACACCTGCATTTTCCTATTATCTCCAAGGCTCTGGTGACTTATTTCCTGCATAAATATGGCACTGGCATTGGTAGGGAGTTCACTGCAGGATGATCCCGGACAACGTATCCACAAATCAACCCATTCCCATCCTTCGCTCTAGCATCCAATCTAAACCCCTCACTTTGACCCCGGACCTCACGCCTAGTACTGTTTCAAGTCCCTATTGATCACAGCTCTACTCTAGGCTCAGATGTGCATGTATGTATATCTTGGTTTGCAGCCCATTTGTTGTAGCAGAAAATACATTTAATGCCCACAGGGTCAATATCCATGTCCTTGTTTCTCATCATGGAGGAATAAGCTGCCACTGGGCGGGATTGCATTTGTTCCAACTGGTCATGGAATGAGTGCCCTAGGGGAAGTCGGACATAATCTGATCATCAATTCCTCACTGAGCTGTTATTTTCACACTAGAATGGAATGACGAGAAGCTGCAACTGAAGCCTGGATTTGGCAAAATCCAAAAGTATAATTAGTCTCGCAGACAGTGATCCCCTGTCCTATCGCTGCATTCAAATTTGTATGTTGTAATTATTTTGCTGATTTTGATTCTAATGCTTTCCGCACAGGATTTATGGAATAGATGTAGGGCCAGGCCCATGAGCTTTGCATATAGGCCTAAGTACCATGCTTTAAATTGAAATAAGATTGTATGAATGAAATCTGTATGCATAATTAATATAGATTGTACATTGGATTGTAATTAAAATAATGTAAAAATGGAAATACAAAGCGCACTTTATTGATAACTTCCTAAGTGGAACGGCAGTCTTGGTTCCTCATAACCAATTTAGAAATAATGTAAATTAATAACACTCTGCTTGTTGGTTATAAACGCATTTGACAATTGATTTAACCACACCAAAAGGTCTCAAGAGTGGCCCTCTTGGGGGATTCTGCAGCTCCTGCAGCCCTTATTTCTTGAAGAGTCTTATCGTGCGTAAATTGATAATTTTCTATTTTGGCACAGGGCCCTACAATTCAGTCATTAGTTATTTTAAACAAACCCGAACCACCAAAATCACAGCAATGCTAAAAAAGCTTACGCCTTGATGTATTGCAAGTGCTATTCCGATAGTTGATCATTAAAAACACAGGGCGTACAAACATGCGTAATTATGGCGCACAGCGCCTTGACCATTCCGCCAAACGTTGCAACTTACCTATCGACACTGATGACACAGAGGGTCATGATGGAGGCAGTGCAGCACATTACATCCATCCCAATAAATATATTGCAGAACACTTCTCCAAAAAGCCATTTGCCTCCTGTTAGGTCTGTCACTATTACGAACGGCATTACAACTATGGCCACGGATAGGTCCGCGACTGCTAAGGACACTAGAAGGTAGTTTGAAGGTTGTCTTAGTTTCTTTACAACGCACACTGCTATTACCACCAACGTGTTTCCCATCACTGTGATCGCCGTGATGATCGCCAACATCACACCGATAACCATCTTCTCCGGCCGGCCGAAATCCAGCAACTGCTCGCCGCAAGACTCGTTCCACATGGCCGTGGGACTAATAGTACCAGGGACGTTGTACCAACGCTGCACGGTGCCATTGATAACTTCGGAGATATCCTCTTTATTGTGAAAAGTGAGTTCGATGCCCGACGTATTGAACATCACGCCGATAGTATCCTGAATGTGATGCGCAGTGCTCCTCGCCGGTTCATTCCCTTTACGCGCATCGTTTGATCACCGAGGGTCGGATTTGGGGTCTGTTGTGTTGGTCCTGTTCCTGGCTGGCTTTTCCTTTGCATTGACGGTCTGTGTCACAGCGTAAACGCTCACCATCACAGCGTTCCGCTCGAGGACTTTAAAGAGATTTATTTTTAGCCCCTGAGATCGTCGACGTCCCACACGGCGGCTCGATCCACGGACCAGAAAGTGTGGTCACAACATTTTAAATCCAATTTCCTAAATAAAATGTTGAAAAGAAGCATGTATTGTTGTTGATCATGCTGATTTCGGTATTCCAAATTGGGTTATGGCACAGGTACGCGCAGCGCTCTGTAGTCCGATAAGCGCCTAACGCACTAACGCACAACGTAGGAGCAAGGAACCGTTCGCGGAATAACTTTCAGGATACGTGTGTGAGTGTGTGTTGGGGGAGTAACGGGGCGGTGGCCATGTGTTCATGGTATGGGAGAAGAGATATCCAATGAGAGATAAACAATGTCCAATTAAGTGTGATAAATGATTGGTCAAAACTTAAATTCGAGATTTGATTCGAATCCATCCACGAATCCCAACCAGTTCATGTTACATTTGGCCAAGGAGATGATAAGACCAAATAACCAGGGGTTGTAGCATTTTCTTTTTTTCATTAACTGAAAGGGGATATGAGTTTTATGTTCATTGTGCTGACACAATCGAAAGGATATGTCAGCTGTTATAAATAGATTCAACTTTCAAAAGCTAGAAATCCACTGAACTGATGACCCATTTACTCGCTGGTTGTTATTTGGCAAAGAATTGCAGCGGTCTCACTCCCCGCCACACAATACGTTCAACCATTCAGTATCTTGCTCGGATGCCACTCGATGAATGTGGCGCACATCCATCATTGAGTGGCATCCTGGAGCAATTACGTCTATTCAAATGAGGAGGGGGTGGGGGGGGGCGAAATACATTCAGTTTATATTTAGAGCAAAGGGAAATAGTGAGTGCACATAGGGTGCAGTGTCCTTGGACATTGATGATTAGTTGGGTCGTTGTTCTTCTCCTCCTTTACTTCTTCATCATCTTCGTCATCTTCATCATCCTCATCATTATCATCTTCACAACCACCACCATCATCATCACCAACGTCTTACTCATCAAGGCAGGAACAGCTGGAGCATGCTTCCCCTCTAGCGTTGGAAAGGCCATCTCTGTTTGTGAAGCCCTCCCTCAGTGTGTTCAAATCACTAAACCCCCCATCCCAGTCTCCTTGGCCTTTCCCCCGCCGCAACCGTTACCTGGGATGCAGTCTGTCGCCATATCCACCCGACTGACAACTGGCTAATGATGACTGTCACATCAGATGTGGCCTGTGGCCGCCAGCTGCCAGCCAGCCTGACAGTGATATTGTTCCTCTCCCCCCACACACACACATTGTGAGAAGTACAGCAGATACATTAGAGAGCCATCGCACCATGCAGTCAGGGTGGAGAGAGCTACATCACCCACCCCCGGTCTCCTGGAGGTCTGATGCAATGGCTCGGGGCTCCTGCCAAACCAAGCAAGGGTCGGTACAACCCTGCCCTAGGAACCGGTGAGAGAGAGAGAAATCACGGGAGACTTGGTTTGATTCCCCACTTGGTAATCCATGTTTTGGCATTCATACCGATAACTATAAATATGGGTCCGTGTCTCCAAGGAAATTGATAGGTCCTATCTGTGTCATTCATGGCTGTGTGTTTAACATATTTCCTACTTCTTGGGAAGCCCGAGAGCCATCTGCAGTAAGAAGACATAGGGTGGTTTTCTTTAACATGCCCTGTGAAAGCACGCTAAATCAATTTGTTATCCCGAAAAACAGATGGTCAATCAAAGATGTAGTGATGTACACATTGTCTGTTGTAATTACCCAGGCGGTTAATGTAGTATTTGAAAAAGACCACACTAGTATAGAATCCTATCATTTATCTTGGATGTGAGGAAAAGCAGTAAACTAAAAAAAGAATATGTTAGTACATTTTACATTTTGTCATTTTACAGTCGCTTTTATCCTAAATATATTACAGTTTAGGCTTATGAATAATTTCTTATACTTGCAGCTTCATTCAAATACTTTACCCAAAGACTTTACCCTTGACTCAAATGACTGTTGGAGTATTTTTCTCCAGGAGTCTTCACATAGGCAGTAAACCATGGAAAAGCTCTTGTGATTCTACTTAATACCCCTTGAATATGGGGCTTGTAAGTCCTTGTCACATGATCTTAAAGGTATTACAAGGCAACTAAATGTGTTTTGATGTTATTCAGCTACGAAGGATGCAGTTATGATCCATATTTTAAAAACCATACACTCGAAGATCTAAATGCACCAACAATTTTTTACGATCAATGACGGCATCATTGTTGGAAGGTCTTCAAACACATGAATCAAGTTTTTATTGGATGAGAAGGTGTACCTAATATATGTATGTGGTCTCACTTTCAAATGAAGATCATTCCGTCATAGAAGACATATAATTTGACTTTCAACTGTCAAAGTAGAGTAAATAGTAGTAGTTCATCATCTTTATTATGGGCGCAGCTGTTTAAACATAGGTGCCATGTCTAGAGTCCAGTTCAAATACTGTCCATTAAACACAAACATACATTTTGTTGACCTAATGACCTATCCATTCAGGTCACGTCACCTACATAATACACTTAAGGGCGTGTTGGAGATCATAGGAAACACACATACAGGGGTTGAACTTGCCAATAAGTGGATGAAGGAAATACTGTTAACTCATAGACATATTTGTACTCTAAGAGTAGGCGAATCATGGTGGTATTGTTTAGATGTAAAACGAAAGCTCTTAAAATACTATTATTTGCACAGATATTGCAATGAGAATCGATAGATTTATCAAACCAGTTTATAGTCAAACCATAGTTAAGTCATTTGTATTTTTAAGAGGAAAGACTTGCTATTGGTACTTATTCTCTGTCTCGCAGAGGAGCCTTATGAAGAAAGAAAAAAGGTGCAATGTGCCAAAATACATTTTGTAGTTCATTGATTGTTCATTGCAACCATGGTTACATCAGCACTGAATGGCAGGGTTTTCATTTGCTCCTCCTTGCTCATTAGTAATATTGATAACTATCAGCAAAATGGGACTGTAGGGTTACATTTGAAACATAATTTGATGTCTCTACCCTTTTGTGTGGAAACAATTAAATCTCCCGCAATTTGTTGGCTAGATACTTTGATTACATTATTTCTCCTTTGTTCTCGGGAAACTGCAGGCTGGAAAATGCAGCCATCTATGTTTCAGGCACATCTAGAAAATGTGCCTGAAACAGAGGAAAGAGCCTGAGAAAGAGTGGACAAAACAGACACTGAGGAGAAGATAGAAAAAGGGCTATTTTCTGGAACACTGACTCAATTACTCTTGTCACAACCAGGTGTAGGGGGAGAATCACCCACCTAATGCTTTTGGGAGTATGTCTGTGATTACCTCGAGGCCTGGAGCCGGTCTAAGGCTAATTGCTAATGTGTCTAACCAGTGACCTGAAAACCAAAGTTTAGCTTGCCCTTAGATCATAAAAGAACTCTGGAGAACTTTCATTACTATTTTACACTCTGCATGCTTTATGAAATCGGTTTATAGTAAAGTGCAGTAATTGGCATAGCGTAATGTATCTAGAAATATATACTCAGTGTTGTGGAGCAGAGTTGATGTAGATAACTGAAATCATTTCAGATGCAGGGTTATTTTAAGACAAGGCATTGAAAGGACAGAACGATGCGTTACAAAGAGTATAACTGTACGTCATCTGGGACTTTTTACCGGACACCAAAAAGAGTTGGCGCTCTGTACGCCCCTCATGCAAGGGCCTTTCTATGTTGGAAACACAATTGCTGCAAGGCAAATGGGTCTTGGATTGGTGTGTTTGTTTATCCTGGACCTGGACGATAGTTGTGTTCCACAGCAGCCTGTGGGGCGGAACAAAGTGGCAAATCCTGTCTGTGATTAAAGACCACTAGCTGAACACACTTTACACTTTAAAGGCGCTGAATGGCCCCTGCGTGTATGAGTGTCCAAAAATCATTACCTGTTACTGTGTTATCCATTTAATAAGCTGTCCTCATGGATGTATACGATGCAGCCAGATGGTTTAATTTCAAAGTGTGATTCATCATTGTTATTTTCTACCCCCACCGTTGGTTTATACAGAGGCAATTTTTTAATGCTAAATTAAATGTACAATGGGTGAATTAAATGTAAAAGATGCTTGTGGGATGCAAAGCTGCGGCCAAAAAAAGGTCATGTCAGAGAGCAGGAGACATTAAGTAAGCGTGAAGAATTAAAAGATTTGGCTTTGACGCGGCTGGAATGTGACATCAGTCATGCAAAATGTAGTTCATGTCAAGTTCTAAAAGGCTGCACCAAACGTGCTAAAACTATGTCTCCATCCAATTGTGCCTTTTGAGTTACAGTGAAACTCTGTAATTAAATAAGAGCATCCTAATACATCTCAACATATTTATGCAGATCTAAACTGTCAATTTTAGAGAGTGAAGAGACAAGATGCCATAAGCAACAATATTTGGTTGTGGGTCTACCAATCACATGCAGAGGGTATGAACCATGATACATTTTGACACACATTATTCAAAAGGAGAAACAGCACAGCTGAACTCTCCATATAATTCCCTAGATCTCAAACATATAGCTAACTGTAAAGTATCGATAGGCAAAACAAAGAATAATAATCGTGTGCATAATAAATAAATACACCATAACTCTGGAAGTGACCATTTAGAGTGTATGCTTATGCCAACCTTTACCCCCTTAAGGTCCTTGCATCCGCTTGAGGAACTTACTTGATGCAATAAAGAGATGCATTGTGATGGATTGTTCCGTTGTGAGAGAGTGAAACACCTGCCGGAGATAAGCCCAGGTCGCGATAAGGTCTGGATTGCCCTGCGTGCCACTTCATTAGCAGTCAGGTGCATGAGGAATGACTGGACACTGGCAGTACAGAGATATCCTGCGACACCGGGGCCTCTATTAGTTAGTGTGTGCTCTTTTATTTCTACAGATCTGTGGGACAAAGGACACACTAATTGTCTGGTCAATTTTTTCTCTTCAATTTTGTATTACAATGCAAACTTTAATGTGTCACACCATGTATGGGTTACATGTTGTGACGTTGTGAGAGGCAGGGTCAATGAGGATTGCGATGTTCCTTCCTTCGATTCAAGATGGTTCCAATGAAGAAACTATAATCCCAGGAGCAGCCTGATAGGAAGGGTCTGATTAGGATCCAGAAGCCAAGGCTTCGCTTGGGTAGAAGAGAGATGGAAGGATAATGTTGGTTTGAAGAAAGCTATCAGACTTTTGATGATGGCGACTTTGGTGGCATGAAATAGACCCAAAAACGTGGGTTTTGGCGATTTCTGGTCACCCACATTATGGGACACTAATCACAATAATCATATCATCATTGTGTTTGAAAAAGTGATGTGCGATTTGTACATCTGTCCATCTATTGCTCTATAGCCAGCTATCTATCGAACTATATTTTTTATCTTACTCTCTCTCCATTGATCTATCCATCTACTTATCCTTCTAGCCTCCATCTATCTGTATGTCTGTCTGGCTATACTGTATCTCTCAACTCAAGGCTGTTGAATTCACATGTATTTGCATGGTAAAGCAAATAACCATGAGATAAACAAAATTAAAATTATGAAAAAATAGAACCATAAACCATAAACATGCAAAGAATATAGACCTATCAATATGTATCATGTATGTTATCTCCCCCCCCCCCTCTCTCAATAGTATATAATGTAATATGATATATTGTTTAATATGCATTACAGTACAACTGGTCCAATTTAGATGTATTAAAAGCTGAACAGTAGATACTTGCGTTGGATGACCTATTTTCATCACATAAAGTGACAAGACGTGCTGCTGTCATCCTGAAATCTTGTAATTTCCTCAATGGTAGATGTTCGTATCTGCTGAGGGTTTTAAAGGTGACATATTATGGTGTTTTCCCAACAAGTAAACATAGTATTTGAGTTCCAGAAAACATGTTTTTGAAGCTGTTTGCTTGAAATAGATTTTAGGAAAAAAAACATTGTCTACCGCTATTCCCCTGTTTCAGTCCCTTCAGAATGCTCTGTTTCTGGTGTCTGTAGCATTGATGCAAATGAGCTGCTGCCCATTGCCCATAGCTGTCAGACTGAAGAAACCACAGCATGGAAGAGAAGGGGTTGTTGCCCTGGGCTGACTCCTGGAGCTCTATATCTATATTATTGCCTCCGAGCTCCCCGCGCCGGTGTTCTGACATTTTCTGCTACCTCGTCAGATTTTGCTACCGTAGCGCGACTGGGTCTGTGTGGCTGATAGCTGCGTGCTCACGGGCTATTCAACCGAGACCCTGTCCTATCTGGTTCACTTTTCAAAGCGATCAACGATCGTAACGCACAGGTTGTTGTTTCAACACTAGGTTTTTTTTGTTGTTGCAAAAGAGACACTTAACATAAAAAAAATTCTAAGTACTGAAAAACCACACAGAGAGTAGACCTATTGACTTAATCATAAACAGCAGCAGCTATGCTAACACAAATATCATCTTATTTCTACTTTCAGCACCAAAGCCAGTGTCTACATGTAGATACTTACATGCTAGGTCTTAAGGCGAAATGTTCTGCTGGCGCAGAACGCGTAGGTAGCAAAATCTGACGGGTAGCAGAAAATGTCAAGTCACCGGAGCTTAGCTGCAGGGCTAGCGCCGAGTTCCCCCCCGCCAGAGCTGCTCGTCCGTTGGTCCACACAATCTTAGCGATGCTCTGATTGGAGGGGAGTGGGGAAGAGGGAGGTAATATTCAAATGTGCCCCCCTTCCTACGTAGGATGGGGCGATTTTGTAGCTGGAGGCGGGCTGCTTCCAGAAATGCGTATCTCACTCAAAAAAATCATGTACAGACTTATTTCAAAGTCTGTATGCGTTTGAGACCACCATCTACCCACAACAACAACCCAAATCCCAGGAAAAGTGCTGTTTTCATAATACGATTGCAATAATTGTAATTGCAGGTAATACTTGGGCCACAAGGGGGCGATATTGCAGTAACTGCGAATCTTCGAGATGCTGTGATCATATTAGATTGACAGGTGATCAAACCAATAGGCCTGCCTTACTTAGTAATCTAGAAAAAAAAAATCGGTCGTTCAGTCATTAGCTGAGAAGCATGGCCACTGAGACGCGTGTTTCTTAACAGTATTACCGCCACCGTCGATGGAATTCGTTGTTTAACGGGGGAGCTACAACTCAGTCAGGTTAAGAACCGTTATCTTTCTGATTTTAATTACTCACCGAGCCCACTGAGTGATCCGTACGGCTCTACTGACCACGTTAGCGCACGCTTATCATGTCAGGTGTAAGGTTAGCTTGGTAGCATTTAGTTGGGTAACACGTGTCTGTCATAAAATACAATCATAGACTAGCCTTCTGTTTCGAACTAGTTTGTTTTGTTTCACACAGAAAGCATATCCAAATCAAATTGACTAAAGAATGGACCCTACCAAGCCGCCTACGCCCGGCTACCCGGGGGAGAAGAGTATGGCCTTGCCGCCGCTGGGACGCGTGCTCAAGCCCGAAGAGCAGGCCGCAGGTCGTGGTGGAGGCCTACCGTTCTCCACAGCGGGTATAGGGCGAGGTTTCATTACTCCTGGTGGTTCATCACCTATGCAGTTTGGGCGAGGAGCAGCGATGCTCGCCAGTGTACCCTTGGTTGGATTTGCAAGAGGAATGACCACGGCTCAAGACCGAGCAGGGATCAGCCTGGCGAGAGGCATGCGGTTCCCTGTAGCTGAACCCAAGGTAGGAGCCGCAGCAGAACCGCCCAGTTTGCCAGGCTTGCATCCAAAACCTGGGCATGGACAACCGTCTGAACCTGTGGTGCTTGATAAAACGGAGAAGAAGCCTGAGAATGTGGCCCAAGGAGAAGTGACAGCCAGAACGGTTAGTACTAAAGTTGTTATTAAGGAAAATGTACCAGGATGCATGCCTTTCACTGATTAACATTCCATCCCTGTGTCTTCACAGTTTGACCTGACCAGTCAAGGCTCCTCTCTGGTGTCCATGTTTCGTGGGATTGGCCTGGAACCCTCCAAAGCATTTACGGGACGAGGACAACCACCAGTGGGTCTGTATTTATACTGTACTGTTATTGTCGTTCAAATGTTGAATACATTTAGTATTCATCTAGCCTGGTCCTACCAGACTCTCGTACTTAATTTCATCCGATATTGGCCTCCGTCACTCCACACTCGACTGGTTCACCTTATATCTCGCTGACAGGACAGAGTACTTCAGCCTGGGATCTGCCAGGGCCTAAACAGCCCCCATCACTTTTGGTGCCCCCAAGGATCTGTCCTAGGACCCTTGCTCTTCATTTTATAAATGCTGCCACTGGGTCGTGTCATCAGCCGACACGGCATCTCTTTTCACTGCTATGCCGATGACACTCAGTTGTACCTACCCCGGTCTCTTTATCATCATCATCTACTCCCTCTTCACCATCATCTCTAGCCCTCTCCAACTGCCTCGAAGAAATTAGGGCGTGGATGAGTCACAACTTCCTCCAGCTGAACAGCTCTAAAGCTGAAGCCATACAAATTGGCACCCCTCATCAGGTCCAGTCATCACCCATAACCACCAACTCCTTCTCCATTCAAGACATCCCCCTCTCAACCACAGTTGGCACCCTCGTTGTGAAGCTGGACCCACAACTGACCTCTGCAAACCACATCAAAGAACATATTGAGCACGTTTCTAAACTCCTCCCCTTCCTCACTTTCTCTCGCTCATCGGTATACCCAATAAACACCTTCAGAAACTTCAATTCATTCAGAACTGCGCTGCCCGAACTCTGATGAAAACCCGCAAATATGACCACATCGCCCCCATCCTCAGAACCTCCATCTAACAACCTAACAACCTTTTTGTTCAAGCAGGCGTTCTTGTCCAAATTCAATCTGCACTTCAACTCCTCTTTTAGCTGTTTTTTATTAATTTATTTGATCACTGGATTTTAATTAGCACTTTTAGATTATTAGATTAATTCGATTATTTTATGAAAAATGCTTTAAAAATCAATTGGATTAATATTAATTGTTTGTCATTATAAAACCGTATTTCTCGTAGGACGGATGGCGGCTGGAGACGCATCTGCAGAAATGAGGTTGCCACCAGGCAGCCCAGGGACGGGTGAGAAACTGCAGGACAACACGGGCCCAGTGAGCAGGTAGGACTCCTGGCTGTTGATGGTATAAATGTACACACAGGGCCCATAATTTAAACCCACCACCAGCCAAATTCGTTCTGCTTTGACCCTTTGCCAGGCGAAAAGGTTGCATATTTAGCATATGTTGCATATTTGAGCAATTGGTTGGTTAGTTTATTTATTTATTTTCATTGTGGTAGATACAAATATCTAATTTTAAAGTTTAATTACGACCCAACACACATCCACACAGAAGAAAAATAGTAGCACAGCCTTAGAGACAAGACTACACATTCTTCTGTTTGTGGTGCTGGTGTTAGTAGTGAAGTAATGATTAATAAGTTATTTAAAGGTTTTAATTAATTTACTTGACTACATTTGAGCTTTGTTAGAAAAGGTGGGGGTGTTAATGCCAAGTTTACAGGGCCGATCATACTGCAAAGTGTGATAAGAACACAACGCCTACAAACCTATTGCCCCTACTTTACTGCTTTGTAGTACTTGAGCACACACTGAGCTTCCTATTTACACACCATGTTTTACTACCGGCTTCTAGTGTTGCACAAAAGTT